>JAIEZT010000304.1:12392999-12547999 GCA_019594935.1 Periophthalmus modestus | reverse complement strand
GTAGGCTATAAGAATAACACATTTTGGAAGGAGTGCATTGAATGTATATCTACAAAATAAAATGTTTGTTGTTCATTATTGAATATCTGATAACCAGCATTGTACCTGGAGGTGCATTAAACAATTACAACAGATGCAAAATTGACTACACAAAGTCATGTAAGCCCTACTATGTACTCTCACTGAGGAATCAAAATGGCGTTGCCTGGAATAACATCATACTCGGTATAAATAATAATAATACGAGATGGGAAATACTGCAAAGTTGGCTAAACATGCATTTGTATCATATTGCTTTACTACAGTAGCCCTCGACATCATTATAAACCATATGAGCGCATATTATCCAACCTGCTGTTGCCTCTGATGCGCCAGTTCCTGAACAAAAGAAAGCCATCACATCCCTCTGCCTGCACTCCAGTGCTTTGCTTAGACTGCAAGCTAGCATGTAAACTAGACAGAGATCTGACCCTATAGCATTTTATTACATTGAAATCTGAAACATTGTTTTCATTTTTATTAAATGACATCCCTAAAATAAGACTTACAGGTGTTGGCAACTTTCCTGACAATGGAGCTCGAGTGCTACTGCCATAGTGATGGGAATAAGCCATTCTGTCCTAAAAGCATCAAAAATACAAAACCAAAAGACCAAATTGTGCCAAGTATAGACGCATAGTATGGTCACAAATGTCATCCATAACTTACATACGATTAAAATGTATTTATAGGGCATTTAACAGTAAATAATCTCGACCACGTCATTCAAAGTCAATGGCCGGACTGTGTTAGTTGAGAAAATGTACGGTGTTATTAAAAGCGAAAACGGCTTCATACACCAAACAAACTGCCTGCACCCTTTTCAGCATAGATTAGATTTTGTTAAGCAATCAGAGATTTGTTCTCAAATTCCTTCTGTTTGGGTCAATTTAACGCGAATTGTGGAAAATTGTTCACATCACGCGTTACTTCCACTCGGTTTTCATGGAATAAAAGTTGTTCAGAGAAGCAGACATAACAGGATAACTATAACCACGCAAAGCCTAATGTCCTCGCAACAAGTCGAGATAGTTTGAAGATTTGCCTTGTGGCTGTATTTTTTAAATTTGTCCGTAGTGAGAGGATGAAGAAACACAAACGGGACGGCGCCAGTTCCATGGAGTCCGCTAGATCAGCTGCTGGCAGTTGGTGTTCTCCATCACGTCCGCACCGTGCCTTCATAGACTCACACGCGCACCGTGGACCAAGACGCTTAAGTTAATCACATGCACACGGGATACTTTGAAGAGTACCAACATTTTTTTATTTTTACAAGGGTTCTACAGATTGTGACGTTATCATTTTCACCAGTTTATTCAGCGCGGTGAAGTACACTTTGAAGATTTTTTACTTTTGAGAAAAAAAAACCCCTCAAAGTGACCATGACAGAGACGACAGCTCCAGCGAAAGCCAAGAAGGCAGCCAAACCTAAGAAAGCTGCCTCTCATCCCAAATATTCGGACATGATTAAAGCTGCCATTGTGGACGACGCCAGCCGGAGCGGAGCGTCCCGTCAGTCCATCCAGAAGTACATCAGGGCGAACTACAAAGTGGGGGACAATGCTGATGTGCAGATTAAACTTGCCCTAAAGAGGTTAGTTGCGTCCGGGATGCTCAAACACACCAAAGGCATCGGAGCGTCTGGATCCTTCAAGCTCTCCAAACCTGAGGACTCCAAAAAGCCCAGTAAACCAGCTGCAGCCAAGCCAAAGAAGGCACCGAAGCCCCCTAAAGCCAAGAAGGCAGCGGCTAAGCCCAAAAAGGCGGCCAAGACTCCAGAGAAGTCCAAGAAAGCACCAGCAAAGAAGGTGAAAAAAGTGGTGAAGAAGGCAACACCCGCAAAAGCCAAAAAAGCACCAGCAAAGAAGCCCAAGGCAGCGAAGCCCAAGGCGAAACCCGTAAAAAAGGCAGCAAAGCCCAAGGCAAAGTCTTCCAAAAAGGCAGCCAAGACTGCCAAGAAGAAGTGAAGGACTGTCAGAGACGTGTAAATAATATGGACGTGTTTTTGTATGTGCATTATTTTTGTAAAGTTTCATGCAAATTGATATCTGTTTTACATCTTTACCATTGCACTATAGCATATGCTGTAGAATTTTCTTTGGCTCTGACTTCACCGTTAATGCTGATTCAGAAATTTCTGAGAAGTTATCCTGTACATAGTTCTAATAAAATGTTTAATTTTGTGAGCATTGTTGAGCTTTTGTGCAGCCCATAGACAGTGGACAACACAGTAATTATTTAAGTGTCATGCTGTAAATGTCCTCATGTTTGAAGACTCAACATCACTGTGTTCAGTCACTTTTAAGACTGTTATTATTCAAATAAAACTGTCATCTTGTAGAGGTGATGCTATTTTCTTGTTTCTTGAAGGATTTACCGAGATTAGAACCATCTATATTGTAAAATATAGATCTATACAATCTAAATTAGGGCCTATAAAACATGCCTGAACATGTTCTTTGTCCACTTATGAGTTTCGACAATCGTAAATAATCAATCAGTATAATCATCTAAATCAATATATGCGCTTGCAATCAACATGCATAAATACTTGATAAAAGTTTTCAAGTCAAACGACAAACATTTGATTGAAATAAATGGTGTAGGCCTAATTATAGGTTTCAAACAAACATTTTTGAAGTGGGATTGACATAACTAAATCAGGTAAATAATTGAAATCTTTAAAACACATTCAACGGATTGACGGATGGGTTTAAATTCTCTAAATCTGGCCTTTTATATATCTCATGGGAGGGTGGATGCACGTACTTTCAGCAGGTTGACCAAGGACACACCCAAAATACATGCCACTGCTGGATCTCGACCAAAAGATCCACGGTCTCGACCGACACCGAGCCAATACTGCCACCTAGTGGTGTCATAGGAGTACAGTCACAAGGCCTCGGGTACACTTGGCTTGTTGGCCTCACTTTCATTGTTTCCATAGAGTTTTACAATATAAAGTGAAACACTTACCGGCCAATCGACATTCCTATCCTCACCTATGGTCATGAGCTTTGGGTAATGACTGAAAGGACAAGATCACAAATTCAAGCGGTTGAAATGAGTTTCCTCTGCAGGGTGGCTGGGCACTTTTAGAGATAAAATGAGCCCAGTCACACGAAATTAACACAGAGTAGAGCTGCTGCTCCTCCACACTGAGTAAAGCCAGCACAGGTGGCTTGAGCATCTGTTCCAGACGCCTCCTGGATGCCTCTCTAGGGAGGCATGTCCTACCGGGAGGAGGCCCCAGGGAAGACCCAGAGCACATAGGAGGGACTATGTCTCTTGGCTGACTTTGGGTTACCCACCAGAGAAGCAGAGGGAAGTGTCTGGGCTGAGGGAAGTCTATGAGTCCCTGCTTAAACTGCTGCCACCCAGCCCCGGATAAGCAGAAGAAAATGGATGGATGGAAAAATGTCCAAACAGGATATAAGGTGGGAGACCTTACTTCAGAAAAGTTGCATAAAAGTTTAACTTTTAAGAGTTAGAACCATGCAGGGTTGTAAATCAAACAAGCTAGTCAAAGTTTGTATATAACATATAACACAATTAAATTCCATAAAAACAAAAGTTTAACATCAAATAAAATAAAAATAAATACATATAACTATTCTATTCCAAGGGAAGTGGTTTAATTTCCAAGTCTTTTTTGGTCGTTTATTAAGCATTCAATCAGTTCAATTTCAATTCAGTAAGAAAACTAGCCAAATTTTAAAGTCAATTAAATGTAACTTAACTAAAGAATAGATTTGTTGGCAAATGGAAGCATTACATTGTTATTTTCATCAAATCACAGGTAAATTGATAAAAGCAATTAAATAATTGAAAATTACAAAAATAAAAGTTAAAGAATAAATAGATTGCCTGCCTCTCTAACAAACTGCAAATACTTGTATCACACTTTTATACTTTATAATGGAAATATGGATATGTAAGAATTGTTCCTCTTTTACATACATGCAAAACTTTAAGGGTTAGTGTAAATCTTTTTGGCGATTTGAACATTCTGCATTTCTCTTGACTGTTTTAAATGCAAAGGGAATCATTGGCAGGCAACTATGGCTAATAGCTTGACTTGGTGCACCTTTGGGGTATGTTTTGAATAGTCTTGGCATTTGAGATATAAGAACTTAAGAAAACACTGCATGTATTCAGTCTCAACATTAACACTTGGCAGATAAAAATGAGTACATTTTCTCAGTTGGAAAAAGCACCAGAAGAATCAAGGATTCTTTCAATCATGGTACCAACAGCTCAGCCTGAAAATACGTTGTAAGGCAAGAGAAGTATGTGGCAGAAAGGAAGTCTAACAGGGTAAAAAAGTAAATTGACACATAATGCCTGGCTGGAGAAGCAGAGAGGCTGTGGTCTTAGACATTTGGTCTTAATGAAAATAAAGCTCTGTTGATTGTTGGTCATTTCTGTCGAACAGCTCTGTAGATTGAAAAGCCCAAAACAGCAACGACAGCTGACCCGAGTGCCACCCTCAGCCAGAATGAAGTGTGGCTCATGTCTGATCCATTCAAGTGCCTGTAGTAAACATGGATATAGTAAGAACTTTGAATACAAAATCCTGCATTTTCTGAGTGAATTTGTTTAGCTGTGAACATACGGGTACACTGCTGCCCACGCCAGTTTGCTATAGATGTTTTTGCTTGTTGAATCAAAGAACTGATGAGAGAAAGGCAGCGGCGCAGGGAGCCTGTGTTTATAGCAAAACTCTGCTGGTGTCATCCCATGGAGCTGCTTTACATCAGGGAGATCCACCTTTGAGGCCACCACTACGCAAGGGATGTTGCTCTCCATATAATGTTGCTGTAATGGAAAATGAAACAACAATGACTTAACAATGAGAGATATCTGTGCACATATTGGTGGGTGACAAATAAATCCTGCACTACTCTGAAACTGGATAGGGATTTATATTAAAGGTTGTATGGACTGGTCAAAAGAAGGCAGGCACTTGCACAAAAAAATATTTTCATTAGTCCTTATATCTGTTTATGAATCTGAAACATACACCTTTATTTGAATTTAATTTATGCTTTTGTCTGCTGTATAGATATAATCTGTCACACAGGTGGATCATTTTATTATTATTATTGTTATTTTAAATTGCAATATTGATCTAAAATGACTTAAGAAACAAGTCCGTTAGCTCTGGTTCAAAACTGCAGAGACGATCTCGCTGAGGACCATTTTGACATCCCCACCTATGGATAGCAGCAGAGATTGTAAATAAAGAAATTAGGGTGTGTAAGAGGGCATATGGGGAAAACAGGAAATTTCAGAGCAATGGTGTTTTGAATACAGAAGAATAAATATGAGTCAAACATGCATGAATCACTCTACTGTAAATACAACTGAATGTGTGAATCAGAAAGGAAAAAAAAATGAGATGGTTAAAAACTATTAAAAAGTATGGCCCTGTTTCACAAAGGAGGTTCACTAAACCTTGTGTTTAAGGGTTATTGCCACGTGAGACAACTCAGTTTTTTGTTTCATGAAACAGGGTTTACCATCCCTGAGTTTTCTAACTGTTCTAAACCTGTGTTTAGCAGAGGACATAAGACTATCAATGGATCCCAGAAAAGAGCATTCACCATGGCAACGGTAAACCAGAGGAGGCTTCCATCTTAATCTAAGATATTGAGAGCTGTATATACACACACACACACACACACACACATATATACACACACACACACACACATATATATACATATATATAAACACACTGTTAAAAGTCCACCGGACTTCATTTCCCAGGGTGCACCTGTTGTTATTGTAGTGCCGTAAGCCCGTGGCCCGCGAGTTTTAGCAGAATCATTGTGTGTTTAGAGCGGTGCTTCGTGTTCTCTCAGGTCATCCTGCCTGTTTTCGTGTGTATGTGTACCGTGTGCGTTCGTACGAAGTGAGTATTGTTTGGAATTGTTTATTTACTCATTTTGTATAGTTTTGACCATATTTTTCATCGTTGCATTTATATTTTATACTTAACGTTATGTAGAAGTTTATTTATTGTGTTAGAGCGCCCCCCTGTGGTTCCTTCCTCTTATAACATGTAATTTTCTCTGTTTATTTTCAATGTATACTTATCAGTGTTGCTAATACATGTATACTTTGTTTCCTTTCAGATAACCACACACACACACACGCACACACACACCCACCTATATATGGGACACCACCCTAACCTACCTGTAAAACAATCAGTCCCTCAATATCACCTGCCCTCTCCTCCTGAATAAACCTCCCTCGACTATCTAATCGGAGTTCGCCTGTTCCTTCTAACCGAGAGGACAACTCAGTCGGAGACGAATCAGAAAGCAGTGCATGCCAGACGCACACAGTACCTTACAAGTGGTCCTTCGAGCCGGATCGTCTTTGGCTGAGTTATCAAGATGGCAACTTCACTACACAAGGTTGAGTCTCCTCAGGATCAGAGTCCACAACATAGTTCCCGTCCACGCAGGAGCAGGAGGGCTTCCGGACATCTGACAGACTATGAACACGGCCTACTGGATCCAGAGGTATTGTCCGCCTACAGCCCGGATGAATCAGATACGGAGGAGAGGTATAGATGGGAGAAGATGGAGAGTGCTTGGGACAGAGTGCTGACAACGATGCAGGAGATGCAAGTCACTATGAGGGAAACCAGCAGTGCATTATCTAGGCGTGTGTGAGAGACTGGAGCGAGATTGTAAGTCCTCCAGCCCTCTCAATCAGCGCAGTAATGCAACTACACCAGGCAGAGCCGCTTCCCTTCCTCTTGTTCTCAAACCAGTGCCACTGACTGTATCAGCCCCCAGGCAAGAAACCAGAACTCCCGTGAATCTGTTAAGGCCAGTTGACCCTGCTTCCGTGAGTACAAGCCCTGTCCAGCCTGCATTCCAGTTGGCTCCTCCATTGAGTCCCATAGTGCAGCCCACTGTAGCGCCTGTGCATCAGCCTCCTCCTATCCCTATGAGCCCTGTTATTCTACCAGCTCCACTGTCTCCAGGTCCTGCAGTCCAGCCGAGGCCTAATCCAGTAGTCCAGCCTGTGTTACAGCCTGCACGTCAGCCCAGTGTTTTTCGTCCTTTGCCTCGACCCGCACTGCAGGCTCCTCTGCCTCCTCCTCAGCCGAGAGCACTATCAGTGATTCCACCAGTGATTCCACCTTTGCTTCAGCCTGCGCCACCACCAGGGGTGAGTCATGTTATCCATCCTGGGCATCAACCTGTCACCCAAGTAGACCAGTCTACATCCCATTATTATCCACAACCAGGAGCAGCGGCCCAGCAGCCTATCACCTATGACCAGTCATATGTAGCTCCTCCTACTGATGTAGCCAGTCACTACTATCCTACATACCCATCAGCCTACGTTACCCCACCACAGCCTGCAGGATATCATCCTTCTCCAGCAGCTGTAACCCAGCCTAACCTGATGGAGATGATAGTAGCGTCTTCTTATGGCATCCCCAAACCTAAGCTGGTGACGTTCAGATCGGATCGGCAAAGAGAGCGACTTTGCATTATTGAAGAAGGGGCTGGACAGTTTACTGGGGCCACATGCTCATCTCACAGAGGAGTATAAATATCACATCCTGCTGGATCATTTGGAGCATCCGTGTGCTTTACAGGTGGCCCGCCGTTACATACATGACCGCACTCCCTACAGCAGTGCTATGAGAGCTTTGGAGCAGAGGTATGGACAGCCGAGGCAGTTAGTCCAGAGTGAGCTGAGTGCCATCCTTAACTGCCCTCCTATTAAGGCGGGTGTGACTCTCAGGCCTTTGAAGATTTCTCCCTCTCAGTATCCAGCCTGGTTGGTCTCCTCAGTTCCATGGATGATGTGGCAGCCACTGAGCTCCAGTGTGTGGTTCACATGTGGACAGACTACTCACCAAGCTCCCTCCTAGCTACAGAGACAGTTTTATTGAATACTGTATTACACGTGGCATCATCCGCAGTGGCAGCAGTTGCACATACAACATGTATGACCTCTCTGAATGGCTGGAGCGTAAATCACAAGTATTGCAGCTCTCAAGACAAGCCACTCAGCCTCAACACGCAGACAGGCCACGCCAAGAGAGGAGCCATCCTAGATCCCGCCGCAGGGCCCAAGTCACAGAGTAAGCCAACCTCTATTTATTACGGCTCAGACCCTGCACAAGCACAACCCAAGACAGAGGTGAAGGCACAAACTCCTCATTCAGCCACCTCTAAGCAGAAGCAGAAGTTTAAAGCCCTATTGCCCTTACTGTGAAGGGACAGAGCATTACCTCAGTAGCTGTGCAGATTTTAAGAAGCTGGACCTGAAAGCCATAGCCTCCTGGATAAAGGAGAAATCCAGATGCTGCCGCTGCGGCCGTAAAAACACACTCCTGAGCAGTGTACCCTGAAGAAACCGTGCAGCAGCTGTGGAGACCAGCACTTATTAGTGTTACATGACCTGGCCGAGGCCAAGAAACAGGACCCTAATATCCTGACAGTGAGCACCAGCCGAGTCTTCCTGGGCCCCCCCAGTCATTCAGGCCGTGTTATGCTCAAGGTTGTCCCCATCCAGCTGCACCATGAAAGGAAGTCCCTGGACACATTTGCTCTGCTAGATGATGGCTCAGAGAAAACCATCATCCTCCCAGCTGCAGTCGAATCACTGGGCCTCAAGCAGGAGGAGGAGTCAATCTCATTGAGAACGATCCGCCACGATGTGATCCAGGTAAAGGGTGCCCGCGTTTCATTTCAGCTCTCCCCAAAGGCCAAGCCGAGGACCCGCTACAAGATTACACATGCCTTCACACAGCCTCACAGCTCTGTTTAACTGAACAGTCATGCCCAGTAGAGCTCTTAAAGGAGAAGTACCACCATTTACAGCGTGTACAGCTCGAGGGCTTCTCAGAAGTACAGCCTTTGGTGTTAATCGGCTCAGACAATGCTCACCTCATCACTCCTGTCCGTCCTGTCCTGCGTGGGCCAGCCCATGGGCCCGTGGCCATCTGCACCAAGCTCGGATGGGCCATCCAGGGTCCCAGCGTGTAGTCTGCCCATACAGCAAGGAGAGGTGCACTGCCTGAACCTGTCATGCCTTTCTCCTGCTGAGGCCCTCCATGAGAATGTGAAGCGTCTGTGGCAGCTAGACGCCCCCTCCACAGACCAGAGAAAGAGGTCACTCGCTCTAAAGAAGACAGAGAAGCTATAGCCATGCTAGAGGCTAAAACCATTAGAGTCCCTGTACACGTAGAGTAGAGAGATACGCCACTCCCCTGCTGCTCCGAAAGAAAGATTTCCCACAGCTCCAGATCTCTCCTGAAGTGGTTAAAGGCCTCCTGAGATCCACAGAACGTAAACTAGCTAGGAACCCCGATCTAGCTATCGCATACAATCAGGAGATCAAGAGGCTAGTGGACTCTGGCTATGCGGTTTAAGCTGACTCCAGAAGAGATTCATCACTCTACTGAATCCTGGTACGTGCCACACCACATAGTACATCACAACAACAAAGCTAGAGTGGTCTTTAACTGCTCCTTTGAGTTCCAGGGGACCGTCCTCAACCATTACCTCCTACCAGGGCCTACACTGGGGCCCACATTACTTTGGTGTGCTACTCCGCTTCCGGCAGTTTTCCTGTGGCTGTGAGTGGGGACATCAAAGCCATGTTTCACCAGGTCCGACTGCTCCCGGAGGACTGCCCCCTTTTGCGCTTCCTGTGGCGAGATGGTGAAAACAGAGCGGGCCCCGGATGTGTATGAGTGGAGAGTTTTTGCCATTCGGGACCACGTGTAGCCCCTGTTGTGCTATTTTTGCACTACAGAGCCATGTGAGGGAGCACAAAGACACTTACCAGGATGTTTATGATTCTGTGTACACAGCCTTCTACGTGGACAACTGCCTGCAGTCCCTTTCTGACCCACAAGAAGCTAAGGCGCTCATTGACAGGATGAGAGAGCTCCTTCTACGTGGTGGATTCGAGATACGCCAATGGGCGAGCAACCTCCCTGACGTAGTGGCTCATCTGCCCAGTACTGCCAGGTCAGATAGCTGTGAACTGTGGCTGAACTTTTAAAAGCCTTGATCCACAGGAGTCAACGTTGGGTCTCAGCTGGCACTCCCCAACTGATGTTCTGGGATACAAGCACCGCCCAGTGTCTTACACCACTGTTACACTGCGTAATGTGTACAAAGTACTGGCCAGTCAATATGACCCACTGGGTTATATTTGCCCCTACACCACAAGAGCAAAACTGATTGTGCAGACCCTGTGGAGCACAGAGAGAGGATGGGATGATCCCATACAGGGCACCCTGCTCCAGTCTTGGCTTGAATGGGAGAGTGAGCTGTCATACCTCCAGCACATCACCATGCCCCGCTGTTATGCTCATCCTCTCAACAGCAGCAGTGTGACATATGAGGCTCACATCTTCTGTGACGCCTCTGAGAGGGCCTATGGAGCTGTGGCCTATCTCAGGGTGATGGAACAACAAGTGCACATCTCCACCTCCTTTGTCATGGCCCGATCTAGGGTAGCGCCCCGCAAACAGGTGTCGTGCCCCGACTGGAGCTGTGTGCTGCGCTTACTGGAGCCCAACTGGCCAAGGTGCTCCAAACAGAACTCACTATCCCACTGCAGTCTATCTACCTGTGGACAGATTCCACTACAGTTCTGAAGTGGATCCAGTCCAGCTCCTGTCGCTACAAAGTATTTGTGGGAACTCGAATTTGTGAGATCCAGGAGCTGACCTCCCCAGAGCAGTGGTATTATGTAAACTCGGACTACAACCCTGCTGATGACATCACTAGAGGCAAGTCTCTGGCAGAGTTAATGGTTCCCGGCCGCTGGTCACGAGGCCCACACTTCCTGACTCAGACCAAGGACACGTGGCCAAAGCCCCCAACAGATCCTACAGACTATGGCAGTGAGGAGCTCAGGAAGGCAACATTCTGTGGCCATGCAGCTGTATCCCCGAGCCTCCCAGATCCCACACAATATACGTCACTGGATGACCTCATCCTGGCCACTCAGCAGGCCCTGCATGGGGCGGCCACTCCTCCCACTTCTGCAGAGCGTCTGGAGGCAGAGGTACAGCTCCTTCGTTCTGCACAGACTGACAGTTTCCCAGAGGAGGTCCAAGCCCTCCGAGCAGGCCACCCTGTTCACTCAAGCAGTCGTCTGAGTGCTCTTTCTCCTGAGTATGACAGCCTCAGTGGTCTGATCAGAGTTGGAGGCCGTCTGCGACAGGCCACAGATGTAAGCCCAGACAGCATTCACCCTATTGTGTTGGCAGCAGATCACCCTTTGTCTAAACTCATCATAAAGCATTATGATGCACAGCTCCTTCACCCTGGTGCAGAAAGACTGTATGCAGAGATACGCCGCACCTATTGGATCATCAGAGGACGTCAGGCCATAAAGAAACATCAGTAGTACCAGTGTGTGCATTGTAGAAGGTGGCGTGCCTCTCCTTCTACTCCCAAGATGGCTGACCTTCCCTCGGCGCGGCGGCGGCGGCTTTACAAACCTCCATTCTGGTCTACAGGCGTAGACTGCTTTTGCCCATACCTAATTAAGATTGGCCGCAGAAGAGAGAAGCGCTGGGGGATCATATACAAGTGCCTCACCACCCGATGTGTGCACTTGGATCTACTGCCTAGCCTTGACGCTGACTCTTTTCTTATGTCTTTACGCAGGTTTATTGCACGCAGGGGGAAGCCGTATGAGCTGTGGTCAGACCAGGGCACGAATTTCAGAGGTGGTAACAAAGAGCTCCAGACCGCCTTTGAGAAACATGGCCCCAGAACTACAGCAACAGCTGGCCAAAACAAACCATTAAGTTCCATTTCAACCCACCGCATGCTCCTCACTTCGGAGGAGCCTGGAACGAGAAATCAGGTCAGTCAAGTCAGCTCTGCAGGTCGTCCTGAAGGATCAAGTTGTGGTGGAGGAAGTTCTGCTTACACAACGCTGATAGAAGTTGAGGGCATCCTGAACTCCAAACCTCTTGGGTATGCCTCATCAGATGTGGCTGACACTGACCCTATCACACCAAACCTCTTGTTAATGGGGCGGCGTGACGCAGCGTTACCACAGGCTGTGTATGGCCCTCATGATGCTCTGTCTAACAGGAGATGGAGACACAGTCAGGTAATCAGTGACCATTTCTGGAGGCGCTTTGTCCAGAACTACCTCCCTGGGCTTCAGCTGAGACAGAAATGGAGGAAATCTACAGACAATGTGGCTGTAGGACAGATCGTTATGATTGTGGATGCGAATCTCCCCAGAGGACTGTGGCCTGTTTGGCACAATCACCAAGGTTTTCCCAGGATCAGACGGCGTTGTTCGAGCCGCAGAGGTGAAAGTTAAAGACAGTACCTATGTTCGCCCTGTAACCAACTAGTGGAGCTTCCGGAAGTGCCTGAGGACGCTGACAGTGCTTCTCCAAACTAGTGGACTTTGCATGTGTGTATTTTCCCTACAAATACAGGGGCGGCTGTTAAAAGTCCACCGGACTTCATTTCCCAGGGTGCACCTGTTGTTATTGTAGTGCCGTAAGCCCGTGGCCCGCGAGTTTTAGCAGAATCATTGTGTGTTTAGAGCGGTGCTTCGTGTTCTCTCAGGTCATCCTGCCTGTTTTCGTGTGTATGTGTACCGTGTGCGTTCGTACGAAGTGAGTATTGTTTGGAATTGTTTATTTACTCATTTTGTATAGTTTTTGACCATATTTTTCATCGTTGCATTTATATTTTATACTTAACGTTATGTAGAAGTTTATTTATTGTGTTAGAGCGCCCCCCTGTGGTTCCTTCCTCTTATAACATGTAATTTTTCTCTGTTTATTTCAATGTATACTTATCAGTGTTGCTAATACATGTATACTTTGTTTTCCTTTCAGATAACCCACACACACACACACACACACACACCCACCTATATATGGACACCACCCTAACCTACCTGTAAAACAATCAGTCCCTCAATATCACCTGCCCTCTCCTCCTGAATAAACCTCCCTCGACTATCTAATCGGAGTTCGCCTGTTCCTTCTAACCGAGGACAACTCAGTCGGAGACGAATCAGAAAGCAGTGCATGCCAGACGCACACAGTACCTTACACACACACATATATATATATATATATAAACACACACATTATATATATATATATATATATATATATATATATATATATATATATATATATATATATATATATATATATATATATATATATATATATATATATATATATATATATATATATATATATATATATATATATATATATATATATATATACACACATATATATATATATATATATATATATATACACACATATATATATATATATATATATATATATATACACACACACACATATATATATATATATATATACACACACACACACATATATATATATATACACACATATATATATATACACACACACACATATATATACACATATATACATATATATATATACACACACACACACACACACACACATATACACACACACATATACATATATACACACATATATATATATATATATATATACACACACATATATACATATATACACACACATATATACATATATATACATATACACACATATATACATATATACATATACACACATATATATACACACACACATATATACATACATATATACATATATATATATATATATCTTATACAAATCAATTTTAAAAGTGTACATGAATTAGTATTTAGTAGCATGATCCATTAATTTAAAGTGCATACGATGATGAAAGATGTATTTTAGTAAAATAAGTGTCAAGTATAAATGAATACAAGTCAAATAATTTAACTCTTGTCAAGCCTTAACAAGTGCACATGCTCTATCTCTGACTGACCAATCAGAGCTCTCCTTGAGGAGTAGACTCTGGTTAAACTCAGGGTTAGACAAATAAAACCTGTTCTGCAGTACTTTAGGTTCACAGAGTGAGTTACCAGGGTGACTGGCTCAGGGTTTAGGTTTACTTCACAGGTGAAACTAAAAACTCTTGAGTTGAAATCTTTTATGGGTTAACAAACCGAGTTTGGAATAAACCTGCTTCTTGAAACAAGGCCAGTATGTATGCACACTGATGAACCAGCTCTGAGAAGTAACTGTACATGTATCTTTTTAAATAACTCCAGATTACACTCACCTTATAAATACTGGCACAATAGTCGAATGAATGTGGGTCGCTGATGTCGTACATGAGACAGGCAACATCACAGGCCGCATCTGACGTCTTTAAGAACTCTGCCTCCACATCCACCTCATGGAGCTGCTCAGACGACAGTACATGCATGTTCAGACTGTTGCCATGGTCAAGTTAACGCAAAGGTAAAACAGGATTTAGAATACACACTATAAGATACTTTTCCTGGTTGCTGACTTGAATGGTGTTTATAACATAAGGGGAAAAGGCACTGCTGGATTTTTTCTTACTCTGTAAAAGCAAAAACAGCATAGTATTCCATAAAAATCTAGATGAATGTTATATTTTTGGTGGTGCCATTGCCGTACCACTGTGTTGTGACTGATAAAAGCCTGGAGAAAGGCCGATTTTCCTGTCCCCCGAGGCCCAATCACTTTACAGAGAAACACAGACCGGTGAGTCTGACGTTTTTCCAAGTCCAACTCTTTTTCACGTGTGACTACAAAAAGAAAAGCAAAATCAACTGTTAAAGGTCCTATATTGCACAAAATGGATTTTTGTGAGCTTTAAGCGATGTTATAATGTTGTTACCTCATCAAAAACGTATCTGTGTGTTTTATTATGCACAAATGTTTGATTAATCCTTTATTATTAGTATGTCCAAATGTCCAAAGCTCAGAATGCTCTGCTTCACCTTGTAATGTCATGAAGTGGTATTTCTCAAGTTAACAGCTGTCTTGTACCTTAAGTTCAGAAGAGATTGGCAATTCCAAGACTGAAATCATCCAAATGATTCTAGAGAGGGTTTATGGGATTTAAAAAGACAGTGGAATAGTACCACATGACATCACAAGGTGGAACAGACCGTTTGATAGGGGAACTAAGTCTAACATATTTTAAAAATGTGGGAATGAAACGAAACACAAGTCCAGATATGTTTGTGATGACGGAACAACATTACAACATAGATCAGAAAATGGCGTAATATGGGCCTTAATGGGAATATGGGAACCATACACTGTAAGTGTATGGTTCTTTTGCTTAAAATTTTATATGGCTCGTTTCCTCTGGCAGAATTTTTTTTTATTTTCTTAAAATACACTCAGAGATTCAGATCTGGAACTTCCCAAACCAAATAATTGAGCTTTCATAAAATTTCTCTTTTTGAATTTTTTAGAACACTTGTACCCAAGTCAAACTTGATGTAATGCATTTGAATCGGTTAAGTAGCCATAAAAAAGAGCATGCACCTGTGATTGCAGTAGTCTGGGACTCCTGCTCGGTAAGTATGGAATAGCCTAGATATCCGAGGTGCTCTATGCAACGGTGGATGTCCAGGTATGCAGAAAGTCTGAGAGAACAGATGGTGTTTGTGAGATTTCTGTATTTTTGCACTTGATTAAATTAAGTTTTGTTTAGTCAGACTTACGTCCACTGACATAGATATCCTTTATTAGAAATAAAACCCTTGTCTGAGGTCGGGACAGACCTGTAGACCTCTGGACCCCATGGCATGTAGGGACACACACAAAATAAGTTCTTAAGTTCTTCTGGTGACAAAGCAGAGTCTTTGTCCTATGAGGGGGGGAAAACAAATAAACAAACAAAAAAACAACAAATAGAGCAAAGATTAGAAATTAGATATATAATTTTGTAAATCTGAATTTATGCCTATGTCACATACTTCATCATACTTGTCAAATACTTGCTGAAGAAACTGGAAACCACGATGATTGAGTTCTGTTGTACAACCAACAGGAACCCGCAGCCTAGGAAAAAGAAACAACTATATTTCTACACTTGAAGCTAAATGGAATTAAATATGAACTCAAGTTGACATACTCAGGATAAAGATAATCGTCAGTCAGTTCTAAGTTGTCATCATAACCAAATTTACGAAGGATGGTCCAAGTCGTTTCATGCCGACCTCTTTGAATAAATAATGTATTCAGGAACAAGAAACCTGAAAAGTGAAATACGATCCTCAGTCACCAGATACTTGTGACATTTGAACAATATGCCCTGAAGTCATATGTTCAAACATATTGATGTTACCATTAAGAGTCAGGCCATTGTCTTGTACTCCATCACTGGTATTCTTCCAGACCACAGTTTTCACATCTTCTAATGCTTGAGGTGCCAAAGGATTCCCAAAACAAGATTTCTACATACATTATAACATATATTTTTATTATATTATTTTTTAAAGCAGATTACATTAGTTTACTTTTTTCAAAATTAAATCTGATTTTACCTGAAAACTGTTTAATTCTGCATCACTAAGGATCCGGTCATTGTCCTGGTCTGAAATGTAGAAAACTCTGCTAAGGGCTCGTACACACAGAGGCTTCAACTGAGAACCAAAATATAAAAGGTCAGACCTGTTAATAATAATAATAATAACAATAATGATAATAATAATCAAAAATGAAACGTATTTCAGAACCATACTTGCTTATCCTCTGGGTCATAAAGAGGGGCAGTTGGATGAAGAACTGCCTTCTGTGCATAGTAAAACAGCTCCGATATATTTTTTAGGTTCTTTGCTGAACACTTGAGAGAGAAAGAGAGAGAGAAAGCAAAAGAGAATGCAAGAAGGCGAAAGAGAGAGAGAGCGAAAGACAGAGAGAGGGAGAGAGAGAAAGAATGTGAATGTTTATACATGATTAGGAGCATGTTCCTTTAGTTAATTTATAAACATATAAAAGATTACAGCAGGTTGGACAGTTCAACCTTACCTCTACACACGTTTCAATCTCTGAGAACTGGTTCATAATGGGAAGAATAGTTTCCATAGAGCTACCACAGCGAAGGTCAGATTTGTTTCCGACTAGTATAATAGGGATCCTGCGAATTGAGAGGAAAATAAAGTTTTGTTTATTCAACTAAAACCTATTGTCCTTGCAGTAGTTTACTGCAAGGACATAAAAACATAAAAATGATTCTAATTGTCATCATAGGAACATACTTGTTTCCCTTTTCTGCATTTCCATTCACCAAAGGGATCCATTTTGTTCTGATCTGAAGTGAAGGTCAGCAAACAAAGATGTTGTTCAAACAAGGACTACATAAAAGCATCTTCATTAGGTTTGATTGAGCCCATTACCTGTTCTATTGTTTCCTCATTGGTAACATCATATACAACACAGACAACATTAGCCTTGAAAAAAATACCAAAAAAAAGTATTTGGATGACTTAAACTTTAGAGAAATATACCAAATAACTGGGAAAAATTATATTAACTGTGCTCACCTTAACAATTTCATCTCTGAGTATTTCATCAGTCTGTTCTTTTTCTGTTAAAGCAGCAAAATATGAAAACATTTGAGATTTCATACTGCTCTAAATGGTACAGAGCAAATAAGAGCTATTGTTACTTACCGGAGTAATCAACAATGTGCGTGGGCACCTTCTCTGGCGTCACATCAGCTGGAATGGTTATCTCCTCTGCTCTGCTCGGGACCTGTTCACAATAACACATACACCTTGCAATGAGGACAAATTGGGAATGACCCCTAGTGGGTAAAGAGACTGGATTACTGTGCTTATGGGAAAAATACACAATATATCATAGATATATGGCCAATGCTGATCATCTGTACAGTAAGGTACTGATTCTGAAATACAAAGTACTGACACACCTCCTCTGGGAACTCCTCCCCAACCAGAGACATGATGAGTGAAGTCTTCCCAACTTGGGCTGTAAAAAAAATAATTACAGTTATACATAATTTAATCCATCGAGGATGGAAGGAGATTATATTTAACAATTTAGAGATTGGTTACAGTGTTAGTAGAATAAGACTTGCATGTTACCGTTCTTGTATACATTTTAATCTCCCATGTAAAATGCTGCGGAGTTCAATGATTAAGTTTGTGTTGTTTGTTGTTTATTGTGTCTTATTTAGTCAGTAATATGTTGTGAAATTGGTTAGTCACACAGCGGCCGATGTCTCCAGCCTATATAACCAAAACTTCAGTTAAGATAGTACCGATCCAAACTGGGAAGATGTGATTATAAAACACGATATCTTCAAAATGTCATCTACTCATTTCTTTCGTTTATTGACTATGGTTTTGCTTTCAAGTTTTAATGGTGAAAAAGTGTTACAAACATCATCATAACAGTTTATACAGGGCTACAAGTTCCTGCTAATAATGCTAGTTTTTAGCTTGTGTTAAGCTGTCAAAGAATAGGACTTACGCTCTCCTAACAAAAGTATCCTCACGTCCTGTTTCATCTTCCTTCCGTTTCGGTAGCGATGCACGTCTCTAAAGAACCATTTATATTAAGATTTAAGAACACACTTTAAGATAAAAACCAAATGAGCGCCTTTGCGTGGTTTGTGTGCTGCCAAGGTGAAGCCCATGTCTTTCCGGTTCACGATCACAACATGAAAACGCGCCATCTGCTGGACAGAAAATGAACGACTTAAATTGTAAAACTTTTCTTCTTTCTGTTATCATTGTTATTGTCATCATAGAAAAACGTGATTAAAAGACGGCTAGGCAGTTCAAAATATAGTTTTTATTACCCTCAAACTTACATGCAGTCTGTATTATTCTATATTCAAACATGTAGCTGGATACAGACCCAGGCCCGTCACGTCTCTACGACAAAACATAAATAAAATACAGCCACAAGAGGCAATGATCGGCCCTCGTGAGGGGAAGGGGCACTATGGCGCCCTCAGTTTCCCTCTATACATTACACTTCCTGCCAATCCTGTCTTCCTCTTTGCTACAGAAAAAAAATGCATTTTTACAAATTCCTAAAATTTAGGCAAAGTGTGTGACCGTAAATCGTGAACAAAAAATGTTGATTGTTTTATGCCCCACTCATCTAGATCACCAAATTTGAGTGTTTATTGATTTTACCACTAGAATAACATGGAGAATTTCTGTTATATATGGCTTGAGTGTTATTGACTTTTTTGATCAAGATGTTAGAATTTTTAAAAATATTTTTTCTTCTCCTAGAATTTGTCAATCTCGAGGAGGCACTAACGCACCACATTCATTGTTTCACATTAAGTAGCAGGGAGTTAAACAACTGATTCAAATTTCACAGAAACTGGAGTTTGTACATGCAAATGGTGGCAAAAGTAAAAAAAAAAACAAAAAATCCATTTTGCCACACAGATACTGAATAACTTTTGATGCCCTGCGCTTGATGATTTTTATCAAATTTGAAATTTGAGAATTTTTTTTTCTCCCCAAATTTCAAATTGCTGGAAATTAGAAAAGCAGTTCAAATTTTGGGCACATTTTCTGGAGTTTTTGTCACAAGGTGAAAAATGGGGGGTAGGACCAGAGAAAAATAATAACAACGAATAATGTTCCAGATTTTTATTTAGTAAACTATACATCTTCAATAAGCAAGTATCATGGTGAGAGTCCCTGGTCACTGATTAGCAAGACTTTCACATGGTGTCCGCCCCTTTCTTGACTCTATTCAATAATAATGTTCTGTTTTTGCATACAATTTTTATATGCAAGCAGCTGGCACGACTTGTCAAACGCGTTAGTGTTTGGAGTGCTAGGAGTGCACTGCAAAGCAGCTGTGCTTCTAGCAGGTACTACGCTAGCTTGTGGTGCTGGGGCCTAACAATTGTGCTCATCTGATATTAATACAGTTGTATCATTTTGAGAAAGAAATGCACCTTCACTCAATTACCAACTACATCTACACCCACTGATCAAAAAGTCAGTGGATAATAAAATTGTAATAAAAATGTGTATAAAAAAAAATTAAGAAACAATGGTAAAACACGGATCACACGATGGATGAATAATGTCTGAGGTTGAAGGTCTATAAATAAGATCATCATGAAGGGCTGTGCACTTCCCACAGCAGGATCTCATTAAACGCCACAGTGAAGAGCAGAGCTCCAGAAGGAGAGAAGTGACATTTCTGCAGCGAGTCACCATGCACAAAGTCCTGAAATCTGCCGGTGCTTGCCTCAATCAGCTTCATCACACAATCTGAAAAAGTAAGGAATATCACTATAAAATCATTGTTTGAAGAAAACTGTATTTTCTCAGTTGCCAGAAGGTAAACAACTAATATGTTGTAAAAATTTGATAAATGCAACGGTATTATAAGGGCCCTACTTAATAAATAAAAATTTACAAAATATGTACCTTCTGATCCCACAGCAATATGACAGCTCTTTGGTGAAAGACTAAAACAAGTGGCCCAATAGGGCATGGTGATTTTTTTTATCATCTAGAGCAGAAGACATTAAATGACTATTTGTGAAGATTTTTTTTTTCATTTACAGAAGAATAAAGAGCTTTATGAGCCTGTAAACCTGTTTTGTAGTGAGGCTGTAGAAGGACAACTCCTTCTCTACGCCATAACCTGTGTAGACCACAACACTGGGGTCTGATGGACAAAAGGCTGCCAGGCTTGGAGGAGGACTACCATCCTAAAACATAATATAAAACATTTATTTGAAGTTGAACAATAAAAAAAAAGAATGTAAGAAGACATGATGCTTTTTCATAAGCAACAGATTAACATTTGTAATTTGTGAACCCCATTATGTATGACCCAGAGTCAGAAAGCTTAGCTCTAGTCAGCTAACTCGGGCACATTTACATTTTTTTGTAATGTTGATTAATGTGCATTGTCCCTTTTCAAAAAAAAAAAAAAAAGTAAGTACAGGGCAATGAGTGTGTATGGGGGTAGGAAAACTGAAGATTTTCACTCTATCCTCAAATTTCTGACAATGCAGTATTTGAGAATGCTAAAATTGCAAATGGCCGTATAAAATTGACACAAGTGTTTGCTTTTTGGAACTACAGAAATTAAAACCAAATGTAATGGGCAAAAATATGAAATAAAGTACATTTATTTAATTATTCCATTATAAATTATGTCAAAATCTCATCTTATCTTGTTCTTGTGGACCAAATCTCTCATCTTGTGGGAAACTGTCTCATTCTCCCATGGTTAAAAGCTCAGATAAGTTTATTTGAAAATTTCCACTTTAAAGCTATATATAATAAAACAGTTTACAATTTAAATGATGTTATACCAGATGACACACATACAGTACATACCCCAGTAAAAGCTGGAGCAGGAAATGTTAACCAGTCCAACAGTTCACACTTGTCTCTGATCCAATCAGAGACCCAGACACTGACACGTCTGTCAGCACTCACAGCCAGCCACATCTCGGTCCCCTCCAGTCCAAACTCTTGACCCTTCAACATAGGAGTCAACACCTCTTTTATGTGTCTATACTGCTGGCATGCTTTTTTAGGATCACTGAGGACAATACAATTCTTTATAATAAATATTTTGTTATTTCTCTCAATAAGTTATACTAATGAAGAGTCTTCAAGAAAAGAAAAACTAAATACATGTGCACAAGAAAAAAAGTGTGATATAAATTTACCAATAGAAAGTGGCATCTATTATTCAACTATTATCTGACTACATAAATAGCAGCTTTGTATAACTACAACAGCTACATGATTTAATACAATTATTGGCAAGCACATCATTTTCACTGTGTGTTGTAGGAGTACAATGTGTGCTTTGTTATTACATTATTACATGCATATAAACAAACCTGCATTTGTACACTTTGAATGGTGGTAATGGCAGCCCCTTTGTGGTCCCTGATGACACGCAGGATAACTCCGGTCACCGGGCTACTGACTGCTACATAACCATTCTTTCCAGCTGAAAGGATCACATGGCCTATCCAAAGAGAATACTTTTAAATAGCCGTACTTATAGGGAGTCATTTGCTTTATTCTGGCTTATTCTGGCTACATTTTATAACTACCTACAGCTGGAATTACCAACTACTACTACCCATGTCTAACCAGGAAGAAACATTATGCATTTCATAAAAAGAAACTGGGGAAAACTAGGGAAAACTAGAAAACTATAATCAAATCTAAAACAATGTTTTAGTAAAATGAGTAGTCTAACCTGACATAAGTTAAGTTTAGCAAATCAATCACTGCCATTTTTACCATTTTTACACTGTTTTACAAAATCATCTCACAAAATCAATTAGGATGCTACAAAGTACTCAAATACTATTCAACTTCCCAATTACACAGCTGGGAAACAATGTGTTAATATATCATGCAGAAAACACTGGAGATGAAGAACTCACCTTTGGCGGAGTACTGAATTGCAGTGACCTCCACATGATGCGGACGTAATTTCATTTCCATTTCAGTTGAGGCTAGTTTGAAAACCCTCACTGTCCCATCACTGTATCCTGCCGCTACACACAAGCTGTCTTTATTGAAAGATGGGCTCCAACAGATGCAACAACAGGCCTAACATATGAGACAAACAGTCAAATTGTTACAGAAAAATGAAACTTTCATTACAAAAGACAACAAAGGTGTCTGTACTCCGTGTGCAGCGGACTGTCCTTTACCTGGTTTAAGACATGGAACTGCACCAGCAGCTCACTGCTGTGTGTGGCCCACACTCTCACACTCCCATCTTCACTGCAGGTGGCAAAATGCTTCTCATCACAACTAAAGACCACATCATTCACCTGGACAGCAGCAAAAACAAATGCAAAGTCCTTAGGGTAGACATTTTAATATTTGTGTATGTGTTTTTTTATTCATTATTTCCAAATCCAAATATTCTATTAAGTTGTAGAGTACTGCACATTCATTAACGCAATGAATGACAGCATATAAAAGATGTGACCACTGTTTTAGTGATACAATATTGATATTGAAGACTGCTGACTTTGCATAGTTGAAGAAATATATGTTTTGTATATTGGATATTGTGCTGATACCTTAGCCTTGTGTCCACTGACAAGACGAATACTGCTGTTTTCTGACCAGTTGATGTACCACAAAGTCCCTGCCAAGGTGCCAACAATGCCCATGTCTATTGTATTATCAAACGCAGCACTGACTATGGTTCCATCTAACAGGATCTCCTGCTTCATCACCACAGCAGTTTCACTGTAAAACCAGAATGAAAAAAAAGAAAGAAGAAAAAATATTATTAGAAGCATCTTAAAAGTACTTCCATTTCTAAGATTGCCAAGCAAATCATTTTCCATTATTAAATATTGACAACTGACTGTATTGTATTCAAAGCTCAGCAAAATGGCTAACCATTTAGATCAAATCTGTCATGATGGAAATTGGTTGACGTAAATGCAGTAAAAGATTATTGTATTGCTTATATACCAAAAGAACCATCATTCATTCTGATAATTAGCATCAGCCTCTTTGTTTTCTACCCTTACGTTACAGGAGCACGAAACATAAAATTACTAAATAACATTCATCAAGTACACAGTACAAACCTATGTTCTATATTGGAGATTGTGCCAAGACTCCTCATGCCATGTACAGCTTCTACCTCCCACAGTCGGAGACAGCGGGTGTTACTGCCAGTCAAAAGATGGCTAGCTTGACATTGCAGCACTCCTATATTAGCAGTCAAATCACTTCAATCACTACTTATGCCCAAAGACTTTGACAGGATATTTTCACAAGATTGTATGAGACATGCATCTTGAGTTTGTACCTATTTCCCCCACGTCTGCCTCCCATGTCATGAAGCAGTGTTGTGTGCCGATATCCCACGCACATACATGGCCTTTGTTGGTTGCAGTAAAAAGGCAGGTGTCATTGTGGTAAATCAGTGCTGTCATTTCCACTGTACCAACCTCAATAGGGGCATCCACACTCTGCACCTACAAGATCAAGGTCACCTATTAGTGGAGGGGAAATGTGAATGTGACAATTTGTTCTCGTTCATGCACTATGAAAAGTATACTATTTGAGTCTGTTTGGAAAAGGAGGACGAGCACATAGTTACTGCAGCTCCATTTGATGAATGTTATAAGGATTTACAGTTTAGGTGGACATGCTGTGGTGATTACTCATATATGATCAAATGCCTCACATATTATAGCATTCCACGGTTATTTAAGGTTGCTTACCTTAAGCTCCACATCTGGAGCACGTTCATGGATGAAACAAAAATAAACTCCCATACTCCCCACACACGCCAGCTGGTTCGCTGCTGAGGGGCTAAAGGCAGCATCATGAAGAGGTCCTGACACTCTGACACTGGAAAGCAGCTGAAGAGTCCTAGTGCTCCACAGCACCAGCTCCGGGTCATTGAAATCACCTAGAGGCAAAGGTGATTTAAACCTGTGAGTTGGGTAAAAGCAGTCTACTGTATTGTAGGAGAGATTATGATGGGATATACTAAGTATCAAGTGCACAGGGCCAAATGCTGATGGTCAGATGATGTGGTTGGCCCATCACCAAAAAAACGTAGATGTGATCAAACTGTAGTAGTGCTTAGTAAGAACCAAAGTGGAAGAAAAATTGAAGCAAAAACATTGTATACATGAGTCACTGGCTTTGTTTTAAAAATACTTCTGATGGGAGACTACTCAAATGATAGTTTCCACACTACTACATTATCAGGGTGACTGGTCCTCCAAACAATCTAAACCATGCAGTTTATATTTTACTAACCCACAGAAAGGAAAAAACGATCATCTTTGGAAAATACAAGACACTGCACTGCTCCCCTGTGATGGGAGATGGATTTGCGACACGCTCCGCTCTGGACGTCCCAAATACAAATCTGACTTTGGATTCCATTTGTTCCACCAGCTCCTGATGCTACAGTCTGGAAAGAACAGAAGAGTGAAAGCATCATGTCAGTGCACCCAAGTTCTTTCCAAAAGGATAAAGCTTTTTTATCTTAGTGAATGTATTAAGTATTTGTACAGCACTTATGCAAACTATGTTCTTGAACAAATTAACACAATACATTAATTATATTCTTGCATTTACATATATAGTTTACTATGCTAAAGACATTTTGCAGTTAGGTAAATTGAAAAAGCATGAGTAGGCCATTTGCTTACATCCTTCTCTGGACTGAAATGAAATTAAAGACTAATAACCTGTGCATCATCTGTCACGGCAAGGCAAGAAATCTCCTGGTTGTGTCCCCGGAGATGTTTCTGGGTTCCTGTGTGAAGGTATTCAACCACAACTATACAGCCACAGGAGTAGACAAATAATCCTGCATGTGAAAACACCATGTGAAAACACCATGTGAAAAGCACAAAATTGGTGTAATTTTTTAGTCTAGCTGTAGAGATTAAATTGGGATATTGTCTGAAGCAATATATCAAACATCTAAATGAGCTATTGTAACAACTATTAATTCCATAAAAACAATATGAACTAAAACACAGTACATTACATTTTCTAACCTTTATCAGGACTCCATGCAAGGTTGTGCCGCCCATTACCATTGTAACCAAGTACCGCTTTCAACTTTAGGTCCTCTTTCCCTGGTTGGGGTACTACAGCATTCTGGATACAAAACAGCACACTCAACACTGCTTTTCAAAAGCATTATCAAGCTGGGTATTATTCTGTTTTTTTTTTTTTTTACCTGATCCAAAACGGAACTCTTAAAACGTGGAACAAAATGCCGGTAACAATCTGGACGTACTGACAGTCTTTTTCTGTTGCCTATCGACCAAAAATGCTGTCAGTCTGGTATTTATACTTCTCAAACTATCAATGTAATCCATACTCACCACTGCCAAGCTGACAAGTGAGAGGACAGGGACTCTGTAGCTTTGTGACTTTAAGGAAAGAGGCTGGAGATTTGGACCTGGTTACCAGTTTTGAGTGACATATTTGGGAGCCAAGATAAGGACAGTTTTTCTGAGAATCCACAGCTGCCGAGGGGAGACACAAATAGATCCACAATTTCCAAGACAACACAGAAGGTACTAGGGCAGTGAATACTTTTACTTCAGTAATTTCTTAGACCACTACCGGTACTTACATTTTTTCTTGAACAATATTATTTTGACGTAACGCTACCCTTACTTACTCTACCCACCTTTGACCACATTTACAACATGACTACTCTAGATCCAAACTGGGGTTAAACCAGGTCTGAAACAAGACTACACAATCAGTTCTAAACCAGGACCAACCCAGCGTTGGACAAAAATGAGTAATAAATTGACTCTAAATTCATCTTTTATTTTAAACTGTAGAGGAAACCACATACCACTTGAAGGCACTTGCCTACCACAGTTTGAGAACCAATGTACTAAATATGGTCAACAGTTTCGGTAAATGTACCCTCATGATCTAATTGTATGATGTTGCTGATGTCCAGCTGTTGAGGAGGGAGAGAGGGGAGGGGTGCTGCTTGTCGAGGCATGCTGTTGGACAACTGAACCGGATGTACATCTGTTTAAAAGATTACACAGAAATAAACAACAAAAAAGAGCATTCACAATATTATTATATAATATTACCTGAGAGAACTGGAGTTGCACAGACATTGGTTAATCTTAAAGGTGAACTGTGTACAAGTATAGAATTCAATGACTTTCACTCAAAAACACTACCATCTGTGTAATACACAAAAACATGCAAAAGCGAATCATACCACTTAACAGTTGAAGATTCCGTGGGTTCAGCAAGGAAGTCCCAAATGAAAATGGCATCTCCAACCGAAATTACACTGTGCTGGTCAGGAGTGAAGCGCACCTGGCAGATGGGCTGGCTGTGGCCTATGAATGTCTACAACACATTTTAGTGAGACAAAATGCAAAGAGACAAAAAAAAATCTGTGACATTTTGTGTAACCAACCTGTGATTTCCGCTGCATATTGTAATCCCACACTTTAACAGCACTTTGGCCTGCCGTCAGGAGAAACCGGCTGTCCTCACTAACAGATAGAGACGAACAATGCTGCTTGTCCACCTTTGACACCTATTACCGGACGCAAATGTACTGTCAATTTTCAAAAATGGACCAGGACATTAAAAAGAGCTAAATTATTATATGTCATCTTTTGTTAATTTATTTAATGCTTCCGTTTACTCGTTTAACTATACAGTTCACAAAAAATAAAAGAGCACTATCAAAATGGTGGTTTCAAAGGTTATGTGCAAAAAATAAAATACGAAGGCCCTCTTTAATCATTTTAAAATGCCTTTATTCATTATGACATGTCTCAGAGGACCTCACTGAGCCGCAAGGCGTTTCAACCTGTTTGTCTTCATCAGGAACACACACAAATGCACCATGTGAGGATATACAAGTATTCGTCCATCAGCTGTCAGTGGAAGTGCTACAGAGGGAGGTATATTTATGTGGACAGTGGCTAAAACCACCATCAGATGGTGAATAATTCAGACTAATGAGACTAGAGAAATATTTTAATGATGGTGATTAAAGGCAGCAGGGTGAAACAATTGGGGCTCATAATTAATAAAGGTTTTTCTTTGTTCTGAGGTATCTGAGTTAGAACCAGAGAATCACTGAGCGTCTAAACAGCCAGAAGTTCAAAATGCAGCACCAAAAGTTCCCAAACATAATGTCACAGAGATGTTCTAGGCTGGAGAAGAATGGGGCATTTTCCCAGACCACCGCAAGAGGGACAATCCTTAGGTCTTCTTAGGCACAGAGAGCAACAACAACTACTGTTGAGTCAAGCAGGCCAATGAGATCCAGAAACACTTCCACCAGAATATAAATCAGGAAAAGCTCTTGCCTCATTCATTTTTGTACAGATGAGCAGATAGCAGTCCTGAACCCTCTATACCCCTGCACAAGTTACCAAGAATAACCTGGAATCTCCTCCATGCTCTGTGTGTTATTGCTAGAGGGTGCCTCCCAGCTCTCTCCAATCAGATGCCATCCTAGGTCTATTGGACTGCCTTTGTCATGTCTGCATGGTACAGGTATTGCCTCGTGCCATCAATGACACCCATGGTGACAAGAAATCCCACCTGAATGCAAAATTATTGAAAACAAGAGGTTGAAAAAAAATGTGGGGGGTAAACAGACTCCACCTTCGTGTTTTTAGCTTTGCCTCACTGTAGTGCACTTTTCAGTAACACTAAAGCAACTGAAACCCCTTAGCACCTCTTCAAGCGCAAAAATAGCCAGATCAAAGTTCCAGAAGTGTAACTGATTTGGCGCCAGACACCATTTAAATAGTGTTCCTTTATCTTTTTTGAACAGTATATTTATGTCATATACTATTATTGTGTATGACTGCTCTCTGTTTAAATCAGCCAACTTCACTATCTCTATGTCAACATCAGGTAAATGCTAGGGTTGCACCGACCCAGCTTTTTCAGTTCTGATACAATTACAACACTATAGCTTGTATTATCTGCAAATACCAGATATTAACCGATATCAGTGCAAAGACTGAAAACAGCATTTGTTTCCATTAATCAAAAATAAAACAGCTACATAACAAATTTTGGTCAGTTTTGTCTTGTTCTGTTGTTACTTGAGAGATAAAAAACAACTTTGTATAAATAAAAGTTAAAACATTCCGAAACTTTCTGGGGAAATATGACCAGAAAGTATTCTTATTACATCAATTTATATGTCCAAACAGGATATGGGTAGAATCGATATTTGGAAGCTGATATCTGATCTTGCAAATTTTTCAGTATCGGCACTAATATCCGATACCAGTACCGGATCGGTGCATTCCGAGTAAATACTAAGCATTTAAGTAAATACCTCTCGAAGCACACAGCCTGTTTTAGTGCTAACCCAGAGGACCTTGTTAGCAGAAGTGGAAACCAGCAAATGATGTGCAGAGGTTGAAGCAAAGCAGACTTTCAGTGCAGACTCCAAACCAGCGCTCTCCACATCCAAAGTGCTTACATCTATATGGAGCAACTATAAATTATGAAAAATAGAGTGGCCTTGTAAGAAAAGAGTCATGAGTAAAAAGATGGGAAAGTCAAATCAATACAAATTACCTCCTCTAGAGTCCGTGCATCAAGAATAGTGACGATGTACTCTGACGGTCCAACAAAAGCCAAGCAACGACTGTCTTGGCTCACATTCAATGCATCTGGGGAATGCTTGGTGCCATTAGCAACCATGTTACCTAGAGTGGAATGAGCAAAGTAATTAAAAGATCTTTTACTTTAACAAATTTTACACAAATGAAGTTTGGACACAAAGATACAGGCAACTTATTGCAGGGAAATCTGATCTGAATTTGATCCATCCTCCATGACACCACAGTGTAGTGTCTGGAAACTGGCATATTGATATCTTACAGAGTATCTAGACTAGCCAGAGAAAACCTATCCATACACAGGGGGAAAAAATGCAAACTCAAACAAAAATAAATAAATGTTTGTTACCATTTTATGTTACCATTTTTGTCTATGTGGTGGTGGGGTAAGGGGGTATTTTTTCATTGATCATGGGGGAAGAACAAACGGGAAAAAAAGCACTGGACTAAATTTATCCTGTGTGCACTTACACACAACCCTAACTGCAGAGTGGTCTTCATCAGCAGCATGGTATTGTACCAGAGAGCCCTCAGAGCTAGCACTGTACATGAACTGGCCATCAGGAGAGAAAACAAGGCCAACCACTTCGCCTTTATAATGACTTAAAAGAAAAAAAAAAATCCATTATTCTGGGAAATTTAAAAGCAAGAAATGGATTCATAAAATAATGTCTGTACATATACTCCACCAGTAGCTTGGCACTGGGAATATCAAAGACCCTGATAATGCCAGAACTGAAGCCACAAGAGAAAACCTGCTCACAGGGATGAAAGGCCACTGAACAGGGGCAGTCCTCAGATACAAAATCATACAGCTAAGCACAGAATACAAAGAACAAATTAAAAAGAATGAATGCAGTGCTCTATTAAATAAATGTAAACATTGTGAGGGTGTACTTGATGCAGAGAATCTATATTCCAGATGCGCACGGTGCCATCAGAGGAGGCCGTTGTCAGATGTCTACGAACACCATCCAAACTGAAGCCTAAGACAGTGTCTGTGTGAGACCTCATCAGAGTATTGTAATCATGGTTGCTCACATCCAAGTATCCCAGGATCCCATTGGATGTAGCTGCCAAAACCTGTAGGCCATCGGAAGACACAGACACTAAACTAACAGGCCCCTCGTGCTCTAAAAATGCAAAAATAAGAATCAACAATGAGTACATTACTGTCACAGATAAGCAAATAGCTGCACTTACTTTTCTTAGTGGAAGCTAAACATTGCATTTCACCTACCAGCTTCCAGAAAAACTGCGGAAAAATCAAGGGGCCATAGCCGTAGAAAGCCGTCCTCAGAGCCAATGGCACAGAAGGATGTGGACACACTAATGCTGTTGATAGCTATGCTTGGGCCTGGAGCACACACACACACACACACACACTTAAGTCCAGGTACGTTTACTTTGAAAATGTAATCATCATCAAGCCTTTTTAGCAACCTGTCGTGAAGGTCCACTTATCTCGGCGGTCTCTATGCTGCTCTTGTGCAGGTTGTAGTTTTCGAACATGTTTAATCACAACTCTACTGTAGTCAATCTCAAATATATAGCCACTCCGACTGCTTGCATATCTAAAAAGAGAGAAATAAATCAGCTATTATTTCTTTCATAATCAACTGAAGCATTTTTCACTCACAGAGTTCGATTATCAATGTGCTGGCAGGAAGACATTCCCTCTTCAAAGGCAACATCTGTGAAATCTTGTGAATGGTAGTCACCCAGATTGACAGGACAAGAGCGAAGTGAACCATTGCGCAATCGCCATAGACGAATATTGTCACGACCACACGACACCATTCTAAAACCAAACCCCAAGACAGAATGAGTCATTTGTATAAGAATATCAGCATGTGAGGAATCTTGAAGCAGGAAGAACAAAAAATCCTTGAAATGAGCAGAAGAACCCTTTGAGACCCAAGAGCACTGTGGGAGGCTGGCAACGTGTAGCACAGCTGCTTCACTCTCGCTACTTAACGCCAAAGGCACAATTCTAAATTTCCAATATGATAATGTGACCTTCAAACAACAAGTGTTTTCTTTTCACCCAAGATAGCTTTGGCAATTATAGTGATATTCATCTGTTGTAGAATTGATTTTTACAACCTTTCACTGTGAACCTTTTTATTCTATTAATTTTAAGTTTTAAACAACTGTATATATTTATGTACTCAAAACCATTGAAAACCTCTATAAAAGAGGCCTAAAAATACTGTGGAATGGTCTCCCGGTAACCCTGAGAGAATGTCCCATCTACAGTTCTTTTAAAGCTCAAATGAAAAGCTGGTTATGGGCAAATCAAACATGCACCCATCCATAGTAGCAATGTGATTTTAACTGTTCCACAAAGAGATATTTGCATGTATTGGGTAAAATATAAAGGGGGTGGGTGTAGAATATATAGGGAATGTGCATGAATGGAATGTGCAATATTTTGTATGGTGCAATAAGTGTATTTGTGCAATTATATTAATGTGCAATGAACGGAATGTGCAATGAACGGTATGTGCAATGAACGGTATGTGTAATGAACGGTATGTGTAATGAACGAATGTGCAATTGTGTCGAATGTGCAACCATGGGAACTGTACGGTGAATGTAGTGCAATTTTTAACTTGACCCTTTTTGTGACCCCAGCCCCTGGGACAACAGACGGAAATTAGCCCTTGGCTATAATCTGGTGTATTTACTTTCATGTTTTCATGCTTGTTCATTAATACGCATTGCCCCAGTCAAATAAATAAATAAATTAAATTAAATAAATAAATGTATGCACATTTGTCAGTACTGCAAATCAAAGCCAGAACTATAGAATATATATATATATATATTTTTAATACAATTCATTTGGGGAAGGGGTTTGCGTTTACTTCCCACCTTAATTCTATAAAATGGTCATTGCTGAAATGATTATACAAACTGAACTGATTGAATGAATATTCTCAATTACCTTGTTTCATCAAAGAAGGCCACCTTAATAGTGTGAATGTCCACGTCAGTGTGTCCTTTGGCCAAGACTGTCACAATCCTCTCCTTCAGCACATTTACAGTGCTCCACACTACCACCAGCTACAATGGGTTGGATTAGTATGTAAATCAGCCTCTAATAAGGTACAGTGGCTTCAGTATAATCTCACACCTTTTCAAATTTTATTACAGTATAATAATAAATCTGATAACAATAATTTTTATTCCTAAAATTCTGACTACTCTATTACATTATTATTATTAGTAGTATTTACACACCCTAAACCACTGGAATTAACTGCAAATGCCTCAGAATTTTCTCAATTGTAGCTGTGATGGTTTTTCACATATTAGTTATTTGTTATTATCCCTTTGTGGTAAAATCCACTGTTAGGTGCTGATTGGAAAGTAGAGCCTCTCCACGAAAGCCTTTAATTTTCATATGGAACAAACCTGAAACAACCAACATTGAATGGCTACCTAAACTGTAATTAAAATGAAGGAATTAACCAGGGCATGCAAACATACTGAAGCCACTATAGACTAGTGCACACAGAATACAGCAACAAGGAAATCTATTTGAATCATTACCAAATCATGGCACTCACTGTTTTACAATGACGATCTTTACCAACACCACACAGGATTCCTCCACTGTAAGAAAAACTACCAAATACATAAAATGACATTAATAAACTGAGTAAGTAGATTCAGGTCAAATTTTTGTGGTGTGCCACTGTGCCACACATACCTAAGGGAGGATAGCGAATGAGCATGATTCCTTATTGAAGCAAGGCAGTTTCCTTTTTGGTAATCCCATATCCGAACAACACTGTGTTGACCAGTTTGGGCAGAGGCAAGAACGGTAGTGCTGGCATTAAAATCTAACGCAGACACCTACAAAGTAAACAAGAAAAGACAAGATGCAGTAAAATCCAATCACTGAATTGAAAGACAGCATACTATTGAATCTAATCAAAAGCTTTATTTTTTATTGAGGAAAAAGGTCATGAATAAGGTAAGCTACATTGAAAGAAGGTGGAGAGGAATAAAAAAAACATGTTATTTACGTTATCAGTTTGGCCAGTAAAGAACCTCTGCCTCTTTGAAGTGATATTATGATGCATTTGTTCTATTATATTGAAAGAAGGAGAGAGAGGAATAAAAAAAACATGTTACTTACCTTATCAGTGTGGCCAATAAAGAACCTCTGCCTCTTTGAAGTGATATTCATGGAGATAATAACAGCATGGCACGGATACACCACTTCATCACAGGATTTGGTCCATAGCGCCTAAAGAATGGGCAATTCATTTATGATGCTTTTGTTCCATTTGTGAGTGACACTGACTATTTTGCTTTTCTGATTTAAAAAAAAGATATGCATACATGTTTGTTGGTTGCACCTCCAAAACCAATGACGCATCTGAGTTGGAGAATGGGGTCAGGGAGCAGCTTCTATTAAATAAAAAAACATATACATTACTTTTCTAAAATGATTGTTTAGGACTTACTCTTAGGTTACCTCAAGTTGTGTGCATTCTTTTGGTGATTGTTTGTCAATTATGCAAATCTAGAAGAAAACATGTGCAGTGTATATCATTGCATGTAATGTAGTGATCTTAATCATTCCTATCTATTTTTTTCCTCTGCAAAATCTCACCAAATTAAAAGAGACATTAAAATCATATACTAGAATGTATAGCATTCAAAAGTCCTTTACCGCTTCTTCACTCTGCTCGCTGTGCTTTCTGAGGCGGTCACCAGTCACAAATACATGGACTCCATCTCCAGTGTCACAGGGTGGATTTAATGAAACGCAATCTGAAGTGGGGCAGACCATCTCTTCTTCATGTAGCTCATGACTGTGAGAAAGGCCGTTGTCTTCCAGGTAAGAAGACATCACACCAAGCTTGGGAATGCTAGTAACTACATGAGTCTGATGTCTTGGATACTGAGGAATAAAGTAAAATGACATTCAGAAAACTTTAACAACACAATGGATAGGAAACGTGGAGAATCGTAACATTCTGGTATTATTTGCAAAATAAGGTTTACGTTTTCAACAATTCCTAAAAATAATCAAATCTGTTCAAGCAGCAGGTTTGTCACAAACACAGATGGCAAACACATTCCTTGTAAATTTGGCATCGCAAGCCTAGCTTTATCTGCCTTTCCTAACAAATAACTGATTGTGAAGACTTGATTGTCCATTTAATTCATAACACAAGTGCACTTATTATTGCATTTTATTTTAAATGTCACTTAAATGTGTTTAGTCTTACTGATTTGGGGGAGGTAATCTGCTGGATGAGAGAAACATGATCCTGAACTGGTTTCCTGAGGGAAACATAGTGAGGTCTTTCACCTATTGGAGATTTTAGGTTTGATGCTATCCCTGGAAAGATACAAAAACAGTGCACTTGCAGTTTTAGGCCACAATGGAGAAATAAAATGTATACTTATTAATACATTTTATTTATAAACATATTTCACAATCATCATAATATACTTGTAACGTACCCATTTTCTTTCATTAATCAAAAAAGTAAAGGTTCATAGCATTCCTCAAGTACTTTCAATTCTGTAGAGAGCTATTCTACTATTGCTACACAATGTTACACAAAAATGGATCTGGGCAGTTTCTGCCCCATGCATGAAGTGTAACATTTCATTGTTTAGTCAATGCCACAAACTGTGTTGCTGAGCTCTACAATTACTCACAAGCCTGTGGCCTTTCGTCGCCTTTTTGAATAGAGTCAAAGGGAACCTTGGTGCCTTGTGATGGGAACCTATTGTAACAGAAAAAAAAATATGGCAGTAGTGTATGTTAACAGCTGTACAAGGTAAGGTTGTGCAATTTACTGGAAAAAGCAGTAAGAGCAGAAACTCAGTAAAAGCACATGATTTAAAGCAGAGTTCAGACTTTGAAGAAAGAAATCATTTGCATTTAACTCAAATAATAACCACATTAAAAGTCTGTACTTTCTATTTTCAGAAAATTTAAATTGAAAAGACATTTAATTTGTTTTTAATATGGCAAAAATCAAATTAAATCAAAAAGCACTAATGAGTAAAAAAAATTTGAAATTTCTTTTGTCACCCAGTACTAATCCTTTATTAGGAGTGAGTAATTTTTAGCCTATAGCAGAATGATATTGATGAGAGCTACTCCCAAAAGGTACCTAATGTAGTCGTAAAGGTCATGCCAAGAACTTCCTCTGGGCACAGGAAATGCCATGTCCCTGGGAACAGGACCTGTGCCCTGAGAGGAAGACAACCCCATGAGCCTGGCTTCACTGAAAGACACACCTTCAAAAACAAAGTCAAGCATCATTACAACTACACCCAGCAGTCCTGAGTACACAAGACATACATAGATGGTAGCAAGTAGTGATAATGGAATATTACTGGGATTAAACAGAAGGTCACTGGTGAACATATTTTTCACAACCATATTCGCACAAAGTTTAATGGTCTTAAGGTGATTGTAGCAGCGGTTTAAGTATGTAGAGAGTATGGACTCCAAATCCAGCATCAGACAAGACCAACGCACTGTGGTTGGTGCTGGCCCTATCAAGCCTAAAAAAAAAAAAAAAAAACAATGAAGAAAAAGAAGAAAAAAGTAGGTTTATAGACAGTTGTTCACTTGATAACTATAACTGGGCATTTACCTTGTCTGGCGGTCTTAGCTGTATTTTCATACACCGAATCCTTTGCTGCCCCACAAAGAAATGGAAACTGGAGCCATGTAGATGTCGATTTGAATTCTTTAAACATGTTTGAAAATGAGATACGCACCACCTGGCCCTCCTTCGAACAGAAATATACACTTTAAAGCAATATACATCAGGCACATTACATACTGCCCTCAATGCAGACATAGAAATGGTAGTTAGCCCCAACAAGCTGTTGTTGTTGTCCCTATCAGGTAGCAATTAAATAAAAATTAGGAAAAGTACCTCTGCAGCAACATCCATGTGGACCACAAAATATTTGGAGGGAGTAGGTCGGAATAGCAGGTAAAAGTACTTTCCAGTCAAGCCAAGACTCTGGCTACTGCGTCTGGGCAAAAGAATGTAGCTGTTGGCAGGAATAGGACCATTGATCCTGAACACTGGGCATCTCAAAGTTTTATCCTGAAATATAGTGGGGGAAAAAAACATAAAAGGACTTACCAGTAACGCTACACCTTTTCCAGAACAATTTTATACAGTAGCCTACCGTGAATGTTGTGACTTCACCCTCTTTTGTTGTTTTTTTCCACTCTTCAATTTTAAGATGTTTAAAAATGTTGACATATGGATGCTGCCAATCTGCAAAGGAGTTTAGAACACACAGCGTTCATGACGGGTCCAAATCTTTTCGTATAAAGAAGCATTACCTTTGAACGCCATTGTAAGCAGATATTGCACTGAACATCCACCTGTTGACGTCCCAGTCAGAACTCATATATGGGCTTAATGTTAGCTAGCATGCGTAGCTTTCTCACAAATAGTCCAACTTTTGCAGATGCCTTGTTTTATATACAAATATGATACGTAATTACACAACAATGCGTTAACATTTAGGTTTCCAGTTATCTCAAATGCCACTGGACTCGATAATTCCCATCCAATAGAGAAAAAACAAATCCTGCTTCCCGCTTCAGCCACCGCCGTTGTCACGACAGCGCCGACGCTGTTTCGCAAGTATTTCTGGGTAATGTAGTTCAACCCAAATTTGTCTGAAGAGTTTGCGTTGGATTTGATAGGTTGGTAGTTTAATTACTTTTAAACATACAACATTGACATTAATTCACTTATACATTTTGTTTTTTATTAAAATAGCCTATGTAATTCTGTAAAATTAGACTCGCAATTGTGATTCACACAATTTGCAACTAACATAGACACGTACAGAAACATTATGACAATGATCGTGTATATAAATATTTACATTCATAGTTCCTCAAAAGTGCAGGGTTTCACACCTGCTTGTCTCCATGGAGATGTTATTGCTTTGCAAAAAACAAAAAAAAAAAAAAAAAAAACAAAAAACAAAAAACAAAAAACAAAAAACAAAAAACAAAAAAACAAAAAACAAAAACAAACACCATATGGCATTAAAATTATCCATAAGAAATTGACTCCACCAGGCCAAGTTACAGGTTAACCAACCAATGATTGATTACCTGTGCCAGTATTTTTGACCCAATAGCTAGAGCCAATTTCCCCCTAATTATATGAAAATTGCAACGTCTCCACAACTTTACAGCAAACCAGAGAGCTGTTCAAGTTTTGTGCATAGGCCTAAGCTCTTCAGATAAAGCTAAAAGTCTCTCTTCTTGTCAGGGGGTCAGCAGACATTGACGTTATAATACACAAAAAAGTGTTTTTTGGTGGTATTTTTGAGCAATACAACACTTGTAATTGATTAAATGATAAAAGATAAAGAGGTAATACTTAAGGCATAGCAAAAACATCCTAATTGAGACATGGAGGTAACGTACCTACCACAATAAAAGTTATATTGGATCTTTAAATGTCAAATAAATTTGAGAATGTCAGAATGTTTCTTCATTTACTGTGTGTGGCAGTAACTCCATAGGGTCTTGAAGGTGTATGAGAAAGGAAACCTGCATGGCCACTGATTGCTGCATGCTATTATTTAGTTCCACATTGGGATCCATAATGTCTTTATTTATTGATGCTGATGCACAGTTTTGCAGAGAAGCTTGTGGTTGTGGGTTGAGTGGCTGACTCTGACACCTGAATGTCTGTGAACTGTCTGGAGTGCGGGACGACCCTTCGGCCAGTGAGAGCCTGTTGCCTTCAGGGGCCGTGGAGATAGAGAGTGTTTCTACTCGCGAGTCAGCCACTGCTAGTCACTGTCCGCAGCACATCATTGCAGCCTCTGTCCTCCAACTGTGTAACTTTCTCTTCAACTCTGTTCTAACCTGTGCCGAAAGGAAAGGTAAATCACTTTAGGATTGCAATATATGGTCAGAAACAACAGGGTTAGAAATAACAGGGGTAGAAAAAAGCAACACATTGTGAAGCAATTTCATGTAGTAGCCCAACTTCCAGAAAGCTATTCTGAGCAGCTCTTTGCCACATGTTAATAAATAAAAGGTTGTTTTAACTACCCGTGAGCTTAAAATAATTGTATGTGCGAACAAGTAAGATGAAAGTCACAAACCTCTTTATTGGCATAACAATAAAGCACAGCCACAATGAATCCCTGCCAATACATAAGAAAGTATTATCAAGTGCTCTATGTTTGTTCAGACAACTGTATTTGAACTGCACTGTGCTCAACATGTATTCACATTCTATTAAATTTGTACCTGAAATGAATTGAGAAAAAGTGTAAAGAAGACTTTGATGTAACGCAGCAAGCCTGTTGTCTGTTCATCTGTGGCAAAGATGAATATAAGCTCATGGATACCAAACAGCGGGATCAGGGTAAGGGTAGCCTTGGCTAGCCTGGCAGGAAAACCATATGCAAAATCATGTATTATCAAGAAAAATGAAAACAGTGTAATCTGAACTAACCCACCTCAGTTTATAATCAGGATAATCTCTTTGATTGCTGGCTCTGAGCTTCGAAAAAATCATCTTGATGACTTTCAGAAAAATCATAAAGTTAATCTGTTGGTATACAAAAAGATATACATGAATAATTACATAGACAGTAAAATTTGATCTTTTGGAATACATGTAAAATGTATTATTCCTACCAGTGATGCAAACAGAATAGGAAATCGAATTATCCACCAATAGTTCATATTTTCATTAAATGCCCAACATCTGAATAGGAAAATTAGAAATTAGAAATTTTTGCCAAATTACATTCAGTAAGGTGACTGATGTCTTACTCATTGTTTTCTTTTAATATCTTCATCACAACCCAGGGAATCACAAACAGCACTGGTGTTCCTGAGACAAAAACACGAAGATCATTTGAGCAGCAGCAATTATAAAGACATAGGACATAGCAATTATAAACACATAAGGTGAAGTCAGGTAAATTGGGTTACTTTTACGGCAGTCTTTATAAATAGCCATAAACATGTCTGTTAATAGTTCACAACTATGTCTGTTAGTAATTCACAATATACTGTGTGCTGACTCAGCCCAGCTCAATTGCACTTATTTTACTTTCTGTAGCATCTCTAGAGCCAACACTGCAAATCCATTGTGCTCATGTTCAGGGGAACCTGCTCACTGACCAGGTGCATGTTCATTCTCAAGTAATAAATAAACACTATCTGAACCTTCTAAATACTTTTAGTAGGGTAGGTGCTCATGGGTAGCTACCAAAGGATAATCGGGAAGGCAAAATTTTGTGTTGATTTGTAGTTCAAAATTGAATGATATTTGATAAAAGTGGATCAATAAGCAGTGGCCATTTTACCAGGGCCAGAGTATAAATTGAGTTTCAAAAACTGAGTGATACAGGAGCTGTGCCCCTCTTCCAACTTTAGGTGGCCACTTTTACTTGTTGGCCCAATTTACCTGCCTTCACCCTAAATTGCATGCTGGGTGATTACAATCTATTGAACATCCCCTGAATAGTATTTGAAGAAGATATATATAAAGCTATATTATGAAGAAGATATATTGTGCTTTTGTCTGGCTAGTATATTGGTCTAGTTATAAACTATGACATTATTATAATTCTGTAGTTTTGACATTTTAAATCTAAAATGATCTAATAAAAGAAATGGGACCACTGGCATCTGGTTAAGAACTTATACTTTTTATGTTTTGTGCAGAACTGCCTGTGAAAGTACATCCAGTGGTCACCAATGTCTCATGGTCCTTCCTCCAGTCAGTGCAGCATATAAAGAACACAACTCAGATAAAACTAAGGGTTAATGGATGCGCACCAAGGCAACATTAGACTCTTAATGCATGAGAATTAATATGAGTCAAACGTGCATAAATCACTCTAACTTAAAGTGGGTAAATAAGAAGGGAAAATAATTATAACATGGTTAAAAGTCAATTTTGCATAATATATCCCCTTTAAAATCACACTATGAAGATGTAATAACAAAGCTTTTACTTACCCCATCCAACACACATGTAAGGTAAATATTTATTGTTGTCAATAAATACTGATGCGATGAGTACAGAGTATAAATAAAGTGCCTCTCCAAAGAACCAATGATGATTGGCTAACACGCAGTACTGCATCATGACCTGGGCAATCCTGCAGCCAATAGCAGCCTACAAAGATTTAAAGGAAATTACTTCAATCAAGAATCACAAAATTATAGTCCAATGACTGGAATACCCTGGTGAGTGAGTGGAGCACCTGGTGTCAACCGAAATATTAAATTTATCTTTTAAACTGACAAATAATATAAGGCCTTCAAAGTGATTTTGACAGATATGATAGAACACAATGGGGTGAAGGCAATCCACTGATATATCCTTGGTAAATGTATCAAAATTTTGCTTAACACAAAGTACCCGAAAAACAACAATTCATCCTGCAGTGCAGCCTAATCAGAGTAAATTACCAGCATTTTCAGCTCAGCCTGCAAGGCCCTTTGTCTGACTGTGCCAAACTGTCAAGTTCTAACAATGTACCGCCATCCTTGCAACATGTTTTTATGACTAAACAATGGTGCAACAGGAAAAAATGCAAAACATGTATTTAGGTATCTTGACTTCAGATATGTCAGTAGAGAATTTAAGTTTGTCCATTAATTGTAAGTTCCCAAATAGTGAAGATTGTTTAACTGTAGTGCATCATTTAAACCATAGGTGTCAAACTCTGGTCCGCGGGCCAAATTTGGCCCACAGTGTAATTATATTTGGCCCGTGAGGCAAATTCAAATTAATATTAGAGCTGGCCCGCCAGTATTATACGGTGGCAGCGCTGTAAAGGTGCGTTCACACCGGGGTGTCAGATGCGTCGAGATCACATTCAAAGTCTATGGTGGACGTGCGTCTTGGTGACGCAGTGTTTTTGCGGCGCGTCTTCAAGCATCAAGCCTCAAAAGTTCAACTTGGTTGAACTTTTGAGGCGTTCGACGCGCAGCGTCAACCAATCAGAGACCACGCTCCAGTGACACAGCGACGTCATTCTAAAGAGTCACAAACACAAACAGTGGAGGACGTTACCCGCGAACCAATGCGGGACAGCAGGTCATCAAACTGGGCCTGGGTCACACGAAAATATCTCATTGCTATCTCACCATTGTCTCTGCTTCCTTCTAAATCTACAAGCACAATGTACTGCCTGCTCTGACTGGCCAGAACTCATTGCTGAACTCAGATTGCTGTTTAAAACTACAAAATTCAGTTTTACACAGTTTACAAGATTGATTCTAAAATTGCTTCTAACATAGTGTAAAAAATTACTTTGAGTAGAATTTTTTATGTGTTCTTTTTACTTTTACTTAAGTTGAATTTTTGCTGCAGTGTTTGTTCATATAATTGAGAAAAGCTGTGAAATGGTACTTTTGCTTAGCAATAATTAGGGCACACCAGCCCTGTTACACAAGTCCCAGCCTTGGGTGCTCCATCTTTGTCTTACCTGATGACTTAACATGTCACTAACGTCTGAGTGCTTCATGATTTCTCGTCCCCAGTGCCTCTCCAACATTGTGTCTTTAACTATGATAGACACTGCTCTCAAGATGAAGGACATGAAGAGGTTAGCGTGGATGTAGTTCCTTGTGCAATGTAGTTTTCTATCCGCAAAAACATATGTTATTACTTTGCTAAAATTAATCGTTTACATCATCTACATGCAAAATAGTCTGTTACCTAAAGCTTAAAAGGATAATAAGTGCCATAGTGAGTGTGAAAAGTGATAACGAATATCCAACGGTGTACAGCATCCTGAAGCTTACCAAGAGTTCTTTTAACCATAACTGCAAAAGAAAATATGTTAATTAGGTCAAAATTGAATGTTCAATTTCATTTCCACTGTGGCTCTCACATCCTTGTATAACAAAGGGAAGATAATTACTCTTCTCTCTGCTTCTTGTAAATTGTCTTCAAATATCTACTGTCAAAATGTTACAGTCATGCATTTCTAGCCTGACCAGGTAACACAAAAATCTTCCTTATCAGTGATTTCTGATGGGTGTGACTGACAGGTAGATTAACACATGGTCCATTCACTGTGCACCATTCCTCTGGTATAGTGATTTTCAAAATTTTCACACCAAGTTCAATTGGTACTACCACCTAGGGAAATATTCAACATTTTGAGTAATCCACCCACCAGATCTAAACCAGGTCTATAATAGAACAACTGGGTCTGAACCAGGTCTAAAGTAACTTCACAATAGGACAACAACTAATAACTATCAATTAACAAAATAATCTTGATATTCCTGCAGATGTAATCGAATCCGTGTACAAAGAAGGATATAAGACATGATTCATGAGTGTTCTCAGCTGTGGATATTTCTTTGGTCCTACCTCTTGAGCAGCAACCTCTATTTCTTCCTCACACTGGGTCTTGTCCCTCCACACCTGCCCTATTTCATTTTCCTCCCAAATGCCATCAGGGCCACAGCGTCTACGCACGACACCCTGAGCCACTGTGAGGGACAAATACATAATTTCACACCAACAGATGCAAGGCTTAAACTGAAATTATCCAAAGTATTAGTCTTGGCATGAGGTTTCTACATTAATGCTACAACTTTGCCATTGCACTACGGAAGCATCATATAGAAAAGTAATAGAAAAGGTTGTTCAATGACATGACCGTATTTTGAATAAATTAGAAAATAATGATTCAGGGAGGGATAATTTTCACATTATCTACTTAAATTGAAAGGTTAGTGTACTCATTGCACTGTTGTTAACATGATTAATTAAAATTGTGTTTAAGACAGATTCCTTTTTACAACTTAGTGTTAATTCCTTTTTTTCTCAACTTTTCTTCACTAATTGCCATTTGATTAGAGTTAACCCATGATAAAAAAAAACCTCAGGTATGATTTGGCTGTGAAATAATGAGAAAAATATAAAAGGAAAACCTCTTATACACTTTAAATTATCGAATTCAAATAATAACCATCATCCAGCTATGGACACAACCTCATTCATTTATGTGCTATTTATATAAAGAATATAATGTATTTATAAAGAAACACCCTGTGAAATCAAGGGAGAGAATGAACAGAAAGTCAATAATGAAACTAGCACAACGATTAAAACATCAGTATTCTGCAAGCTTGTAACACAGGTGTTGTAAAATCATGTACCTTTGTCAAACCAGGGCAGGTAGAACGGACAGGATATATTAACCATGCTGCCAGCGGGAGTGTCTGGCCAGCAGGCATAGTGATCAAATGTCCTGTTACAGAACAAGCCACCTTGAAAGAAAATTAACAAAACAAAGAATGTTTTAATGTGTGTACTTGTTTTCATTTCTTCTACTGTTAAAAGTCTAAATACATTAAACTTGAGATAAAAATGTTTAAGTTAATAGGAAAGTGAAATTCACAATGCAATGTTAAAATATCTGATCCTGTGCAATTGTGAAGGTGAAACTATGGGAGGACATAATTAAATAAAAATTGTGTGATTTTTACTTTCATAAGTGAACTAACATGCACTTTTGTCTTCTCGTTCCTTTTTGGTGTAAGAACGTATTGTGGCAGTTTGAAGAAAAAAAAAAAATTAAAAGTCCTCTACAGCTTTCTGGTACGTTCAACGTAAAAGTCATAATTATTGGGCTCTGCAACCATCCTTACCCACACCAACATTTGTAAAGGCATTGCCCACTACCACCTGCCTCACTGCAACCCCTAATGGCAGCGTAAGTATATTTACCCTGGGGCGCCACTTCGCTCTCAATCATTTTAACACAGTCATCTTTGTACTGCAGCCACTTCCGATACGTCTCCTCTAGGACTTTCCCACTGGCCACTTCAAACTGGAGAGATAATCAAACTTACATGACCACATGTCAAAGTTTATTCCAATTATATATGCAATGCATGCACTGGCCAACTGTAAGAACAATACAGAAAAATTAGGCCTCATTTTGTAATCAACTAGTGTCAAATCCACATATAGTAAAAGTCACTGTTTAAGAACATTTACTATTCAAAAATAAAAAAGTAAACCTCACTCTTTCAAAAACTGTATGAGCAAACATGAATTAGCTTTAGGTCTATCTCCCAACAATGTTCTCAGACAATAACGGTTGGTATGTTTGCTGTGAAGTACTACTACTACTAGAAAAAGACAGACAAAAGACAATACTAACCTTTGACAGCTGCAGAAAGAGCACATATAGAAAAAACATAAACTCCTGAGTCATCTGCATCTTGGCTCCTTCACACTCATATGTACAGGGGTGAGCAGTAGTGAGTTCCAACTTCACATCAAGTTCTGTCACAGTTCATTGTATTTCACTGTTAGCAGCAAAAGGAGAAAATATTCTAATTTAATTATTAATACGAGCGATTGCATTTTAGATTACACCCTTTTTCTGGGACATACTGAACTACTTTTGCAAAGTTAGTTAGTAAACCAATTGCACTGTATTGCGCCTTGCACTCCATTAACTTCTATGCTACCCATTTTTCTCCATGTTATTACTTTGCCTGGAGTATTCCACTTTATGACATTAAATTGATCTTGTCTATCTTTATTTACTTCATTACCGATGTTTTTATTGCTCACAAATGCATAAAAAATACTTTCTCACTATAAATGTCAAATTATTTATGGACTAAGTTGTTTTTTATATAATAAGTCTGTAACAGTAAAATGTATTGATTTATGTAAGTTGTACTCCTTATCTTATCCTATCTTCATTTTTGATTGCATGCTCTTTTACCAGACCTAATGTCTGCATTATAGTCTCTATTCCTACAGTTGCCGTGATTAAATCATCTCCATTATATGTTTTAATAGTTTTTATCCAAACCTGGCTAGTTCCTGGTTTTACCTTGATTTGGTTTTTCATCTAGGTCAAGAGATTATTTTCAGACTATAACCCTATTCTTTGCGCAAATGAAAAATAAAAATACTAAAGCAATCCGTTTGCAGGAAAAGAAAAAAAAATAAAATAAAAAAGATAAAAAATCATGTCTATCATGATCAATACTAGGCTAGACCTATGTCTTTGTCTCCCAAAGACACCCGAATGCTCGCGGGCACCCGGTGGCCCCTATCGATATTAAAAGCAATCTTTATCAGGGTTTTGTCAACATAATTATAGCAGCCATTTTTACTTTTTTCAATCTCATCAATTGTCAATTTTTATACATTATTAAATGCGCATGTGCCAAAACATTTACTAGCCCGAGTGCATAATTTCATTTAGACCACTGTCACATTAATTATTATTATATTATTATATTATTATATTATTAATTATATTATTGTCAGCAGCCTTTTTCTTGAGCCCTGGTCTCATCTCCAGGGCCCATACCTCCGACTTCTTCACTATAAGCAGCTTCTGTTTTAGGCTCAATGATATGATGGTATTTTGAATTTAGCTTTTGGCAGCATGAAGTGTAAAGAAAATCTCGAGACTCGAGAAGGAACTGCTATAGCCTAAATGCTTTTTGAGATAAGGATCATTTCATTCATTTGTTAAACTGAGTCCACATATAGGTCCAACTCAGTAGCCTTTTCATGAAGCGGACACCATGAAAAACTAATAGGCTACTGAGGTATCTGTATGTGACATTTGCACCTCGCGCCTGTGCGCGCACCTGAGAGCACTGCGCTCTCCAGATCCACGCCAGAGAGAAATGGCAAACTGCCTCGTGAAAATGAACCAATTCTACCAGGCAACTTTTAGATTTTGACACTATTTAGGCTAAAACATGATCACATATGAGAGCACATCCAGTCGTTATTTTTGTAACCTGAAGGAATATTTTTTGATAAACCTGCCTTACTGCATGATATAACTGCCAAGAAAAGCAGAATGCTTCTAACTTAGCCCATGTAACGATGTGAACAACTATTTGTAAATAAAAGTTTAACGAAGCAAAATGCTTTAAAAACTTAACGACGAATAGCCCGAAAAAGACCGCGCCTTTTCAAAAATTCATTGATATAATCATTAATGCAGCTTAGACAACTAATTTTCTTAAGATGAGGCTAAATGTAGGCTGTTCTTACCTGTGCACGTAGATGAGGCTGACAGCTTCTCTCAGAGGTTCTGCTCTCCGTCGATCTCTCTACACGTGAAAGAAGCGGCTTGCTGCAATTTGTCCATTGCGTTATTACGCAGCGCCACAGAAACACACACTAATAGCCTACGCACTCCTTGCATTATTATGGGGAAAAGCATCAAGAAACACCAGAACAGTTTTAATGGAGTATAGAAATTACAGTTTTCACAGTTTCCTCATTCAAATAGAAGGCTATTTTTAGTAGAGTATGGGCTACTGACATTTTCATTTGGAATTATTTCATTTGAGGCATCATGCCACTTCTTTGTTTTCCATATTCAAAGTGCAGTACAGACGGTGCCATAAATGTGTTAATCAGAAAGGATCTTGCTTCTATAACCAGTGGTTTCAAAATGTAGAATTATATCAGAGATTATGTAGGATAATATTTTGAAGTGACTCTTGTGAGCTACCAGAAGTCTGTGATATGGTATCAGCTCTTCATCCATGTCCCACATAGTCTCCACATTTAAGGCTTGAACCGACCTCTTTGAAATGCCATAACTTTTGCCCAGACCAGAGAAACCTCCAGATAACCCTCTGGTTTTCTGGAGGTTTCTCTTTATCCCACTGGCTGTTTTGCTTGTTTCCTGTGAATGTTGCTTGCTCTGCCTATATCTTTTATTGACTAACTGTTTCATTGTTTGATTTCCTAACTTTCTGTAGGTTAAATCCACATTTTTGTGAAGCCTTGCAAGGCAGCTGCTGTTGTTATTTTGGGCTCTGCAAAAACAAACCAAATTTAATTCTGATTCTTCAAAGCAGGAGTTGGAGAATATAAGTGCAGTGTCTGTCCTGCCATTTGTCATCAGATCCATGTTCTCCTTTCTGTCCCTTTTTAAGGCACAGAGGTGATAAAGGTCATAGGGTCACACTGAGAGGTGTGCAACATATGGGAGTCGTTAAGTCTTCAGACCTAACGACAGAAAAAACAACAAGTGTCAAGGGGCCGTCCTATAGTCACATAGAGTATAAGTATAGGTGAGTTTCTTTGTTTATGGTCTTTCTCACATTGGCTCAGAGAATACCCAGACTGTCTGTGATTGACATATACTCTGTACTGTTTTTGTAATAAATAGCATTACACTATCAGGGCCTGTCTTTTTGGATCATTTCCTGAATACATCCCACTCCGGACCTGCGGGCTTCTACTAAAGGTGAGCTGCTGTATGCAAATTAAACCACAAAAGCAACTGAGAAACACTGTAGTGCATTTGTTATATTTGGTGCTGCTTATAGACTGTATCCTCTCTGAATGTGTTTATATCACCAAGTAGACGTAACCAAGTCCTCTAAGGTGTTCCTGTGAGGAAAAAAAACTTTACTCTCCCATAATAATGAGCCAACCTGTGGATTGTCTCTTTATTATATGGTCCACCAATGGCGTATTGTTATAGTCAATGGATTTCTCTTATTTTGTTATTGGTGGGTTTACCTCATTCATCATCTGTTACTGATTGCCCCATGTTTTCTTTATGTTCCATCCACTTTTTCAAGGATAATCTTCAGTTCATCTGCCTCTCAGTTTACAATTTTTCACTGTTGCTTTAGCACAATTCTCAAATCAAAATCAGATCTTTACATGCAATTATCATAATAAATACAAACAGAAAGACCCAATTGCAATACAAATTCTATGCTCAATATCTTGTTCAGTGTTAAATATTTTTTTCAATTGCTTTGACATATTTTCTGAAACCTTTCACAAATCTGACTAATCTTCTGCATACTTTGTAAAATTATTTAGTCTAAACAAAGCACAAAACAATTCAGGATGTTTGAAGAATGTATGTTTTTGTCGTAATGTGGTTGAATCGGACCAAATATGCAGACCAGGAGCGGTTTAACAGTGTTTATTTACAGAAGTGACAATAATTAACGATCAATGGTGCCGAGTCTAGGGCGACGGGGAGCGGGACGAGGAGCCAGGAGCGGGAAGCAGGTGAGTCGGGAGACCGGGACGTGGAGCCAGGAACTAGGATCAGGTAAGACCGGAGAGCAGGAACGAGGAGCCAGGACGCGGAGCAGGTAAGGCCGGACAGCAGGACGAGGAGCCAGGAACGAGACGCAGGTAAGACCGGAGACGTGGAGCCAGGAGCGGAGAGCAGGTGAGAGTGCAGGAGCCGGGAGCCGAGTGCAGGTGAGTGCGTAGACAAGACAAACAGGTTACCAGGAAGACGAGGCGGGAGCTGGACGAGAGGCGCAGGCATGCGGAGGATCCGGGAGCAGAGGTGTTTTCACGCGGACGGACTTGCACCGAATGAATGGGCCAAGTCCCATTTATCCTCCACAGGTGGTGCTCATCACCGTAGACGAGATGCAGGTGTGTGTGGGAGGAGCAGCGCTCCGCCCAGCTCCGGAGTGACAGGTGAGGGAGGGGGAGAGGAGACACACGAGGCAGGAGACAGGGACAACAGGACGTGGATCATGACAGTTTTTGAACAAAACTTAAAACACTCTTGCAAAAATGACACATGTGGTTAAAATATAAACACAGTCATCAGATTTGTATCCAACCATCAACATGACACGGCTAGAGAATACTACAGCACTACTGTCATGTCTTTTGGTAAAAAGATAATAAGTTAATAAGTTATGTTAAAAAGTTAAAACAACTTCATAAATATATATATGAATATTTCATTTAAATTTAGATAAAGTTATAAAAGTTAAGAAATCGTGTCAGAGTGAGACCTCTGCATCTTAAGTGATCATTGTGGTGTTTACACAGAGTGAGCGTTTTGTTACACAATTGATCTTTGACGTAATTTTTCTCCGTGAAAAGGAAGCAATATCTCTGGCTAAATGTGCTCTTTATATGTTCGTGCCTGGGGAAATTTTCGTCTTTGTAAGTATTTTGTGTTCATAAGCACCTGTGAATGTTTTGAATGTTGAATTAGACATTTTTTATGAGAATTTAAGTTAAGTTTTCATTACCTGTAGCGGCCTTAGGTATAGCTAGTTATCGCGTGTTCGTGTATTTAAAACAAGTAATATGTGCAATTTTGTAATGTACATTTTTGTGTTTGTTTCAGTTACGCTGTTAAAGTCTTCATTAAACAAGAAAAGTACGCCTTGTGTACGAAGCACTTTATAAAGTTCGCTAGCTGTCTAGCTTCACAGAGTCACGTGTTGTGAGGGCAGCATAACTACCACTTCTCCATTCCCACAGAGATTTACTGCAGAAGTCATTTATTTTGTGTTTCTAGTGCTTCTGTGTCTATCTATAATATATGCTCATATTGTGATTCCTGTATCTTCTCTTTTGTCCTTTGTGTCTTTGGTTTATACACTAATAAATAACTAATATTCAGGCAAACAGACTTTAATGTAAAGAAAGTCTTACAATTGCAGTATGTGTTTCACTTGTTGATTATTGCATTTTAGGTAGGTACTGCAAAATGTGATATGTAGTTTTGAAATCAAAGTTAAAGCTTGAAAATGGATCTAAGGTTGCTCTCTGTGACAGGTTTTTGTTCCATAGACTCAACACAACATTTTTTGCAGTACCTGAAATACAATGATCAACCACTCAAACACCAATTGCAATTTCAACATTCTCTTTGCACTCACTATAGTTTATCTGTGTAAATATTGCACACTCCACAGTCCATTAGACCAAAGACACTAAAGACAAAACAGAACACACAATCATAATATGAAGATATGTTATAAAAAGACACCGAAGCACCAGAATCCACATGTAAAAGACATCAGTAGTGAAAATCTGGGAACCCTTCAGATAATTCGACTTCAAAGTATGACATAGTTCAGAATTAGTAAAAAGCTAATATTTGAAAGTGTCTTATTTTGTGACCTAAACCTAAATTACAGCATCTGCCTCACCTTCAAACCAACAGAAACAGTGCGATACAGGTCCTACAGGTCTCTGACCCCCTCACACTACACAAGTGTAAAGTGTTCTCTGGCCAGTGTGATGATGTTTAGATAAATCTGATAACTGTGTTCATATTTTAACCATAAAATGTCTTCTTTTACAAAATGTCTTCTTTTACAGGAGTGTTTTAAGTTTTCTTCACAATGTTTAGTTTCTCAAAAAAATCAGAATAATTTTGGGTCTCATGTGAATAGTTTTGTGAAGTGTGCAAAAGATTTACCATTTATGAAAAGTTTCCAAAAATGTGCCAAAGCAACAAAAAATTTAAGCCGCAAGCAGCATCGAATGGCCCTCACGCTGGGCCGCGCTTCACACTCTGCCGACCCAGCACTCCGTAAGGGTAGCATTAACGCGTTGCTTGTGTCTGTTTTATTGAAAAGACAATGGTAACATTGTGCAAAATACAAACTTGGCCCCTCTGACTTTTTTGACGGGAACAACCTGAAGAATCACTGTGCCAAATTTTCCTCAATGAAGCTAATACGTTGATATGAGACTTTGAAATGTCTGAAAATATGTACATTTTCCCTTTAGGATAACATGGGCTCTTTCACGCATCGCCATGGTAACCCAGTGAAAGATATGACATGGGTCCAATTGACTTTTTTGATCATGATGACATGAAGAGTCATTGTGCCAAATTTCACATTATTCCATGAAACTAATATTTTTCTGGTCTGGGTCTTTAGGCAAGACCCTTCAAGCTACTGCCTACCTCATACAATGATGAGTGCGAATGAAACTTACGAGATGCCGGCTCAGACGTCGCCCGGCCAAACAAGGTCTGCGTCAGGTGTTGGGGAACCAGAGCACCTTGATGATAAATGGGCTACTGGAACAAGGCGGAGATGGGCGAGATGCGAGAACAAGGCTCTGTTGGAATGCTACTACTCCAGTGACCCTAGTCAGAGGGGTTACATGAACAGGATGTGGGAAAAATGGATACTTCGAAACCCGCAGTCCAAGCTTACGGCTAAGCAACTAGTAGCTCAGTGTTCCAACATCCGCAAACAGCAACTGCTTTCACAACTTGAGATTGACGAGGTACAACACAAAATATGCAACGGCAAGGGGGAGCCAGGACGCCAGGTCAGAGGGGAGTTAACATCAACTCCCCATCCGGAGATTGGGTACGAAGCCCCAATGAGCATTACGCTGAGCGAGGCAGCGACTGACCTGAAAGATAACATCATGGCCCGAATGAGCACAAGGCAACCCCGACACCACCTGCAGAGACTAAGTGAAGTACCATCTGAAAGTCTCCTAGAAGATGTGAATGCAGCATTGAGAGCGATCCCTACCTCAACCATCACATAAACCAATGAGCTGATATACACTTCAGCAGCAGTGATCCAAGAGATGCTTGGATATAAGAGCAACCATGGGAGCCATGAGAAACAATACCCACCATGGAAACGATGGTTAGAGGCTAAAATCAAGGCAGTGAGGAGAGAAGTGAGCCAACTGTCAGAGGCCCAGAGAGGTACAATGAAAAAACAAGTACCCCGGAGGTACAGTCAGATGCCCATACCTGAAGCACTGGAAACTGCCAAACAAAGGCTCCAAGCCTTGGCCAGCCGCCTAAAGAGGTACACACGAGATAATGAATCCAGACGAATAAACCGTCTGTTCACAACACAACCGGCGAAAGTGTATGCTCAGTGGCAGGGTAATAACACCAGAGCAGACCCACCAAGGCTGGAAACCGAACAGTACTGGAAAGGTATATGGGAGAAGGAGGCATCACATAACAGCGATGCACAGTGGCTAGTGGCTCTGAGGGAAGACCACAGTAATCTCCCTGAACAGAATCCAGTCACCATCACAGTGGCAGACATCCAGGAAAGAGTTTCAGGTATGAAGAACTGGACCGCACCAGGCCCTGACATGATCCACGCTTACTGGCTAAAGAAGCTCACTGCTCTCCATGAGCGCCTGGCAGCACAAATGAACCAGCTGCTAATGGATGGGACTCACCCTGAATGGCTAACCGAAGGGCGTACGATCCTGATCCAGAAGGATCCCTCAAAGGGTACAGTTCCATCCAACTGTCGGCCAATAACCTGTCTCTCCACAACATGGAAGCTCATGTCAGGCATCATAAGGTAAATGGGCACATGGATCAATACATGAGCACAGCACAGAAGGGCATCGGCAAAGACACCAGGGGAGCCAAACACCAGCTCCCGGTAGACCGAACAGTCTCCCGAGACTGCAGAACCCGTAGACCAACCTGTGCACGGCCTGGATTGATTACAAGAAAGCCTACGACTCAATGCCACACACATGGATCACTGAATGCCTGGAGCTGTACAACATCAACAGGACTCTAAGAGCCTTCATTACAAACTCAATGAGGTTGTGGAAAACCACCCTTGAGGCCAATGGCAAGCCACTTGCACAAGTGACCATCAAATGTGTTCGTGTCCTGCCTGGTGTCCTGCTGATGTCCTGCCTGTGTTCCCGCTCGTGTTCCCGCTCAGCACCTGGCCTCCCTGCACTACTCTGGACTCCCGTCTCCGACCCTGTCTCATTTGTTCCCTGCACCTCTGGACCCTGACCTGCACCCCTGCACCCAGCTCCTCGTATGTTCTCCCGTCACCTGTCGTGTCTTCTGTCAATAAACACCCTTAAACCTACCCCGAGTCCTGCACTTTTGGTCCACCTCACACCCCACATTACGACAGAATGTCATTCGGGCTTGAGAAGTGTAGCCGGATGGTGACAAAGAGAGGGAAGGTAATCCACACAGAAGGGGTCTCACTCCCAGAAGGGACAATAGCAGACGTTGAGGACAGTTACAAGTACCTTGGTATCCCACAAGCAAATGGCAACCTTGAAGAGGAAACAAGGAAAGCAGCTACGGCCAAATACCTCAGACGAGTAAGGCAAGTCCTAAGGAGTCAGCTCAATGGCAAGAATAAGACCCAGGCAATAAACAGCTACGCCCTGCCAGTAATCAGATACCAAGCAGGAATCATAAGCTGGCCAAAGGAGGAGATACAGACCACAGATGTTAAGACACGAAAGCTCCTGACCTGCATGGCGGGTTCCATCCCAAATCCAACACCCTGAGACTGTACGCGAGCCGTAAGGAAGGAGGCCGAGGACTAGTGAGTGTGAGAGGCACAGTCCAGGATGAATCATCCAAGATCTACAAGTACATCCAGGACAAGGCCCCAACAGATGATGTGCTCAGCGAATGTCTCAGACAGTGGAGTGCAGAGAAAGAGAAGCTGGAGGAACCATCATGGAAGGACAAGCCCTTGCATGGGATGTACCACCGGAACACAACTGAAGTGGCTGATATCAAGAAAATCTACCAATGGCTTGAGAAAGTTGGACTGAAGGACAGCACAGCGCCACTCATCCTGGCTGCACAGGAGCAGGCCTTGAGCACAAGAGCGATAGAGGCCCAGGTCTACCACACCAGACAAGACCCAAGGTGTAGGCTGTGCAAAGAGGCCCCTGAGACAATCCAGCACATAACTGCAAATACAGACTGACAGAATGGTGATGGCGAACCAACCGGACATAGTGGTGGTGGATAAACAACAGAGCAAAGCCGTTGTGGTGGACATCCCAGTACCAAGCGATGGGAACATCAGGAAAAAGGAGCATGAGAAACTAGAGAAATACCAGGGGCTCAAAGAAGAGCTGGAGAAGGCCTGGAAGGTGAAGGCCTCAGTGGTACCCGTGGTCATTGGAGCACTCGGGGCAGTGACCCCCAAACTGGAGGAGCTACAGCAGATCCCAGGAAAAACATCAGACATCTCAATCTAGAAAAGTGCAGTACTAGGAACAGCTAGGATACTGCGCAGAACCCTCAAGCTCCCAGGCCTCTGAGGTAGAGGTAGAGATTCCGAGTGCATATATATATATATATATATATATATATATATATATATATATATATATATATATATATATATATATATATATATATATATATAATGAAGAACATTTAAAAGATGGTGGAACAACAAATGCATCAACTCTACTTTTGTAATGCATGACTTCTCTGTCATACAATATGCACTCTCTCCTGACTCCATTCTCCCCATTTGATTCATGTGTGAAGTCCTTTGGTGTTAGATTTTGGGTGCTCACAAAAGTAGCTTTTTGCGGTTCTGTTTGCATTTCTATATTGAAAGTAACAGAGTTTGTCTCTCAACATTCTTTACCAAGTGTGAACAGACCTGTGGTACTGAAAAAACAAGCACACTGATCATGTGTGTTTCTGAATGAGCACTTGTGTTCTGTTCTGAGAAAGAGTCTGAGAACTGTGTAAACTGATGAGAAATGCTCCAAATGATGTGACCACCTGTGCCCCTGGTTTCCATTGCAAAAAGATATTTTATGTCAGGATTCGTTTTTTTTTCTGTTTCTTCTGTGCCATTTTCCTCCCTCCCTTCTGTGTATGTATCTGGAGCTGGCACCACCCACTACACACCTGCAGCCCTGCAGCTGATCAGCAAGCAAACCTACAACTCTGGAGTACAAAGGGGCTGCTGTTTGTTATACATGCTGCTATATTGTCTGTAGATTTTCAGTGCATCCTCTGTTCTGATTGGCTTAGTCTGTTTTTTTAGTTATGTTCAAAGTACTTTGTTTTTCTCTTTTTTTTGCCAGATCCTGTTTCTTGGACCCAGCTTCCTATGAGCGGTTCAAACACCTCAGCCTCTGACCCAGCTTCCTACCAGCTCCTCCAACCCGCATTCACATTCTCTTGATTGTAATAAACTCTGTTAAACCTTTTACTCCGAGTCTGTATCTTTGACCCTCCAGATGTTATGACAATTTCTCAAATCAACTTTATTTTGGAATATTAATGTATTGCTTGTCCAGCAGTTTTTACACTGGCTTGATTAAAATTAAAATATTTTAATTTGATTTGATTTTGTTCTATTAATTTGCATTTCAAGTGAAAGAAATGCAATAGAAACTTTTCTCTATTGAATGTTGACATATCATTGGTCATAACGAATCAGCTCACACAAAATCCTAAACAGAATTTTATTTTTCCAAAACAAAATTTTAATCTCAGTAAAATAGAGTTTTACTTTCAAAACTGATTGTCCACCAAATGAGTTTTACCATCAAACTCATTTGGAGGACGAAAACTGACTACAGAGAATCACTGGTTTAGTGCTGTCTGACATCATACTTTACACATTTTGGGTGCTCACAAAGTTTTATGTTTTAATTTTTACATCGAGTGCCAGAGTTTGGGCTAAAGTTCTTTACCACGTATGAACAGGAGTTCAGTGATCATGTGTGTTTCTGAATGAGAGCGTGTGTTCTGTTCTGAGAAAGAGCCTGAGAACAGTGTGAACTGATGAGAAATTTTCCAAATGATATGACGGCCTGTGCCCCTGTATAGATACATGTTTGAATCAAATGATCAAACTAAATCCAGTTCTAAAAAAATATGCTAAAATCATTAAAAAATTAAAGAAAAATGCAATTATCCAACAGCAATATAGTTCAAATTCTAAACTAAGTAATTTTGCTAGATTCCACAAAACTATACCTGGTTAAGTCCTTTATTACAATGCAAATGTGTAAAACCAGAAAAGGTCCATCAACAATCAATCAATGCATTTAAATTGAATAGTCATCACTGTTAAATAGCCTTAGTGTTTTAATTCAGCTTTAAGTCGAATATTCTTTAGGTTTTTGTCTGGCTTTGGTCAACAAAATGCCAGGAAAACAGTCAACCAAATTTATATTTATAGATTTCTGTACAAAGACTTCTTGCTCTGAAATTGAAAGTCATAAATCAAACAATTTCTTTAGGGACTTGGATCTGTACATTTTTCTGTTTATGGTATGTTGACAAAAAGACAGGACAGTTTTCTTAATCCTAGTTTTTATACTACTTATAATACACATCAACAAAATGAATACTGGGAGTAATTGACAACTACCAATGTTTTTAAGGCAACATCAAGTTTCTTGCATAAACATTTTCAACTGCTGGACACTGGTGTTATGTTTGTATCCAATCACGAGCATGATTTTTTTTTGTAAACCCAAATTTATCTATGTCAATCAAAAAAAAAAATCAATCTATAATATTATTACTTAATTTGACTACTACTTTCACTAGCTGTCACCAGCTGGGCCTTGGAATAAAATGTACTATTTTGAGCTGTGATAGTTGAGGTGATGGAAGATCCCCCATTATTCAGCTCATGGCTTTTTTCCCCCTTTCATTTCCTTTGACAGCAGTCTCTTTGAGAAAATAATTAGCTAGGGTTGGACCTCTGAGGTAATCTACTTCATTCACAAAACCCTTTTATTGCATATTAAAACACTGATCAGCACTTGATAAGAAGGCTCCTCATGGCCTTCTCCATAATTAACTCACTTGCTGACCATTACAACAGGATAGGGTGCTGCACTGGAGCTGTAATATCTGTAATACTTTTATATTTTGTTAAAAAAAAAAAAAAAAAAAAAGTATGTTTGCTCTGATAAAAAGACATTACATGGCAGCAGCTAAAAGCATTTACACTTATTTCTGTCACATGAGCTTTGCCTCAAATTACTGTTCTTTTGCTAGATGTCGACAACACATCCTGGAGCACTGGACCTAATTGCATCGGAAATAACCTTCGCTCCAGACTCTCCAACACCATTCCCCTGCAGGCTAAAAGAAAAAAGAATACATAAAGCTGTTAATAGGTCTTGACATATCTCAATAAGGCATACAGCGGATGCTTTAACAAGTCACTCTTACTTGATATATGACAACTGGTGGTTTCCTTTCAAAGCTGTTGCAATAAATATGGCTCCATCCATGCCAAGAGAGTTTTCCTGCAGACTGGGAGTGTGGGGTGGAAAAATTACAACAATTATAACATTATGGGTAATTGCGTGTCATTGGTCCATGGTTTATGTTTTCTCAATTCAATACATTGTAATTATATTTTATGAAAACTCCAATCTGCAGCCCCCTTCAAAACAAACTCCAATGTTCCAATACCTTTTTATCAGAATTAGAACGTAATGTAATTGAGCTTTAGTTTGACAATTTCTGTGATGTTTAGTTATAATTTTACTTCCTGGCTGGACATAGACAGCAGATGTTACCAATGAGGTAGCCTATAATAAAGCTAGGGAGATCATGAACTACGTTGTTGTGGCAGTTGTGGTAACTGTCTTGTGCTTGTAGGAAACAAATGAAAAGCTAGTCCCGTTGCTAGCAGTTAAGATTTTAAAACTAAATATATCTTTTGAATGGTCAACTATCCTCACAAGGACACTATATAACAGGAAGCTGAAATCCACAAATAGAGGTAATGCCATAACTGTTACTTAAAAACCATACTGTAAACAAGGGCCAAAGACCCCTCGGAAGATGCATTTGTAGAGCTGCCCTCTAGATTATTTTTCTGCTCCTAACACATCAAGATACAGTATGAGGTAATATGTCATAATGTGTGCATCCATCATAAAATTATAATCCATTATACTCACTTCAAAGACTTAAGACTCCTATTGATTTTCAAAGCATTAGCTAAAGCCTTTGCTCCTTCTATGCCAACAGTGTTCCCACGTAAACTGAAAAATCACATATACAGTAATTGTTAGCACACTGCAAAGTTAATGACGTCCTAATTGTGGGTCCCAAACTGGGGTACAACCAGTGATACTCATGGTCTTTAGTGGAACCAAACTTTATTTCATTAAACTTTGTTAGTTTATAATAGGGACATGGTACCAAGACATAATCTCCTAAAAGAAAATCTGCCTTACTCCATATTTAGCCAGATTTAACTTTAACTATAGAAACTACTTGCATAACCTTAATCTTCAGTACTTTAACACATCCGAACTTTAAATCATGTTGATCTAGTAATAAAGGCTATACATCATGGGGATCCATTTTTGTTCCCATAAAGGGGGGGAGGTTTCCATGAGTGTGTACCCCAACCCCCAAAAATATGCATCAATACCAAGAATATAAAACTACCTACTCCAGTGTTTGAAGCGTTTGGTTGGTTGTTAGTGACTCTGCCAGTGCAATAGCCCCTGATGTGCCTGCAGACACTCCCTGGAGACTAAATCACCAACAAATAAAATTATCCACTGATAAAATATATGTTTAATTTGGAGAAGAAGGAAAAGTTTAAAAATACTGACCATAACGTTTGAAGACTTGCATTAGTTTTGAGGGCTTCAGCGAGAGACACAATACCTTCATTTCCAATAGCATTTTCTTGTAGACTGTTGGAACAAAGGTGATATGGAGGTTGTGAGCGAGCATACACACAGCTGCTAAAGGCTGATAGCTTTTGCAATTACAAATTTTCCTCAATGTAAAAAGAATGAAGTGGTCAATGTGATGCTGGTTATTTTAAGTAGTTTTTACCACAAAAATGCAATAAGAAATACCACTTAAAAATAAACAAAAAATATTATATAGCTCACAGAGAAGAAATGCTTTGGCCTTACTCTAAAAGCTGCATTGTAGTGTTGCATAGCAGAGCCTGAGCCAGGGCCTTGGTTGCAGAAGATTTTACGAAATTCCACTGAAGACTGAAAATAACAAAAATACATGTGACAGCTACAGTTTTATCTTCACCTTATTCATTTTTCGTTTAGTTCTGTAGCACCTGAAGCATGAGCAATCAACACATCCATGTCTATGTCCACTGTAGGGAGTATTAATAAATAAATAATAATAATAATAAAAATAATAAATGTATATCATATATAATGTGTTTACACTTTACTGAACAAAGTAGACATATTGAACTAATTGGGATGCTGTTGATGGGTTGCTGTACGTTCCTATAAGCTTCCAAACATCAGAAAACATACTTACTTCAAAGATACGAGAGACTGATTGAACTTGATGGCACCAGCTATAGCTTGAACTCCTTCATCGTGTAACAGGTTTGCAGTGAGGCTAAAATACACATACATAAGTAAGCCATGAGAGAACAAGAGCTCAGTGAGAATACTAACTGCCATGCTATATTTTTGTATAACCACACAGATGGTCTGGCAGTGAATCACTGTTCTGTTGCTGCATTTATGTGGCCCTTGGAAACTCGAGATTCCGTGATGAGATGTCGGGGTTCCAACATATTTGCATTCATGAGCTTTCTCTGAGAGCCGGGATTTTGATGTCACCATCAATAAAATCACTCATTAACAGCATTTAAGAGAGCTAACCACTGAGAGTTGTTGTTGCCGTTAGCCCTCTCAAAACTAAACGTTATTAGTTAGTTATACAACGGTAGTTAGTTATATAATGTTAGTTATTTGTTTACTTTTAGCTAGTTAACGTTGCACTGGTATTAATGAAACATTCGTAGTCTCGGGTCTTTCTTGTGCAGATTCATGGATCGTATGATAAGCATAACTGAGTTAACTCCTAAATGTAATAGCTTTTAGTCAAATAGCTATAATGTGTTAGATAAATTGACGTTCATCTGCACAGAGCAGGTGACGTCAGGTGCGGAAGTCGGGCAGAAGGTTTTGGACCGAGTTCCCAGAATGTGCATACACTCGTGGATTTTTCAAAACATTTTCCCGAGTTCCTGAGGACCACATGAACGCAGCATTTATCACTATGCTGTGAGCATCACCATAGCAACGGGTAAACAAATTAACTACCGTTGGGGGGTCTAGCTTGAACTAAAACAAACTTATGCCTTGAACATCTATAGACAGCCTAAAGGTTGCCAGATTTTAAAGTGAATGATTTTTATTAATAAGTGAAGAACTGCATGCTATTTACACAGCTCCACGTTGTTTAATCCTTATATATAATGTACATTAAAACATTCCTGAAAATGCAAATATTAGCATTGTAGCTCATAAACATAAAAGCAGCATTCAGAAAAAAGCAAAAAGACTTGTGCAACAACATCTACAACAATGACATGGGATAATGAGACTAAGTATGTACTTTATGTACACATAAGGATGCAACCATTATGTGAAGCTAGATATAAAGACAAAATGAACGTAATTTTAACTGTGGCATTGAATATGCCCCATTTGCAGAGAACCATTTCCTGCCATACATTGTATGTTTGATAATTCATCTCACTCAAGCTCCTGAAGTGTGCTGTTCTTATATAGGGCCTGGGCCATGTCCTTAGCGCCCTCCACACCAATGGAGTTCTCCCTTAAACTGGAGAAACATGAACGTTACAAAAAGACTGAACAAAAAAGACCGACCTTATGCAGTATGCACATATAATGTAAATGATTTACTTTAAGGACACAAGGCCATGGTTCAGTCGCAGTGCTTCAGTTAAAGCTGTCATCCCTTTGTTGCTTATTGAATTGCTCTGGAGTCTAGAACAAAATAATGAGATATGAAAGGTTACTGGGCTTCAACTTACTGGTACCTAAATATATCATAAGAATAGATAGATACTGCAGAATTATTATTATTAATATTATTATTTTTATTCTTATCATTATTTATTTATTTATTTTTTCTCTTAAAGAATCGATATTGTACAGTGAACGACAAAGATAGGGGGTAGGTGAAAACAGAAATTTTCTGACCACTCCAGGACAATGCAAGATTACTCAAAAATGAATAAATTCTCACAGTAGAACTTTGAGCAAGAAAATTACGAGGGAACACCTTTGTAACGTGGTTTAAACCTGTGATATGTTTCCTTCTTCCTGATATTCCATAATCCTTCTTGGTTATACTTTTCATTTGGCTAAAATATCACTATGCTGGATATGATACAGTGCTGTGAGGAAGATACTTACTGTAAACTGAGCAATGTGTGGTTAGTTGTCAATGCCTCCGCCAGAGCTACTGTTCCTTTATCACCAAGCTGATTACTACAAAGACTAGACACATAAAATCACAAAGTGACTGTAGGTTATCAACTTGATTTAAGATGTTGAGAGATGTTAAGCAGTAAATAAACTTACACTAGTTTTTTGAGGGTCTGATTGGTCTTCAGTGCCTCAGCAATCTTTTTAACCCCATCTGCTCCAATCAAGTTCTTGCGCAGACTATGAAAATGAACAATAAAAAGAGTCTTTTATAAGTGAGCTCTACCGCCTATGGTTTATTGTGGAATAGAGCTATATCAGTCACTCACTTTAGAGAGACCAGTTTGCGATTGCACTTCAGTACTTCAGCAGCTGCCTGAGCCCCCTCTTTATCAATTCCATTATTCTGGAGGCTAAAAGCGGGCAAATGGACCACTTTACATCACAAAAAAGTAAGAAATAAGTAAAAAATTATTCAATTCAAAACATTTGTACTTACTTAACTGACACCAGGGCTTGGTTCATTTTCAATGCTTCAGCCAGCAACTTCACACCTTTAGAGCCAATATGATTGCTTCTTAGACTAAAACATAAAAAATGTTGACATACACAGAAAAGCCACAAAGTCACAACAGTATAAAGCTTACTTGAGAGATGTTAGAGTACGGTTGACCATAAGAGCACGGCTGAGGGACTTGGCTCCTTTGTTGCTGATGGAGTTGTCAGCTAAGCTAAAATAACAAATACAATATGTCACATGCCATCACCATTACTGCATACATTGTCTGGCACTAAGTCAAGCAAGGACTGTCGTGGTGTGTGTAGGTGGGACAGACCAAAGGGTGCAGGACTCGGGGCAAGTTTATAGTGTTTATTGACAAAACAACAAATAGACACAGTAGAGACACAAGGAAGTTGGGTGCAGGAGTGCAGGTCAGGATGCAGGGTAGACACAGGTGCAGGGAACAAACGTGGCAGGAACAAAACCGGTACCGGGAAGCAGGGTCAGAGACGGGAGTCCAGAGCAGTGCAGGGAGGCAGGGTGCTGAGCAGGAGGGACGGACAGAGCACAGACAGGAGGCAGGGACATAACAGGGATCATGACAAGGACACAATATAAACATTACATTGATTATGACAAAGTAAATAACTCACCTAATTTTCTTTATGTGGCAGTCTTTAGCACTCAAGAGGCTGCCCAGAAGTTCCATAATGTCATCTTTAAACTGATTATTCTCTAACCTGCAGAGACAAAACAGATATTATGAAAACTGTATTGAAGACCCTACATTTGTTTGAAGCCACTTCACCGTAGATGGCTGCAGTAGAGGAGCTGAGGCAGCAGGCACTGGACAGTGTTATAGTTGAGACAGTTGGTCAGATTGGTCTGTTGGCTGCACTCTGGAGACACCTGCAGCAGGTAGCTCAGCACTACACACTGGGCCCGGGACATCTTCCTTGACAGGCTGCCCAGGCGAAGGTCCTCCTCCACACTCCGCAGCAGCTCCAGGTGCTGCAGTTCATAGAGACAATAGACCAGGTTCACTGAGCGTAGGGACACCACAGGCCCACCACTGGACAGCAAACTGTGTAGAAACCCTGCTGCCCAGGCCTTCTGACTACCATCGTCCTTCCAGAGTGCCACAATAGCACAAAGCGGTTTGTGCACGTGAGGGTTGAGGAGGCCAGAAAGAAAGCGCACAAACACATCAAAGTGTCCACTAACCGCCTGCTGGGAGTACTGGAAAGCATTTTTGAAGTGGTTCTGAAAGCCAATCTTTGGCCATGACACGGTGCTTTCAGAGAACAGGTCAAAGATGGCCCGCTTGGAGGAAACATAGTAGAAGATAGCTGCAAAAAATTCATGTATGCTTAAATGAGTAAAGCAGTACACAGTGGAAATGAGTGACTCCTGTCTCCTAAGGACTCCCGTCCCCAGACTGCACTGCAGTAAAGCCTGGTCTATTCCATAGGTCCGGAGTTCCTGCTCAGTGAATGTGTCCTTGTGCCTGAGGAGGGCATAAAAGGCCAGCCGCCCCAGACTCCATAACAGTTTACGATTAGTTCCATGGAGCAGCTCAGTCTTCACAGGCTCTCGGCCTCGTGGTTCTCCTGCCTCTGCCTTCATCAAGCAAAAATGGGCAAACAGCTCTGTACATGTCTTAGGCAGATGTGAGTGAGAGCCACTATGTATGATAAACTTCAGAGTATCAGCCACTATCCAGGAAATGCCTGGTATGTAGCATAGAGCCAATAGAGCCTTATGGGTTTCTAAGTGGGCCCAGATCATATTGTTATAGTCACTTTCAGAGAAGAAGTGGTTTAAAAATAGTTTAATTTCCTTTTGACTGAAACCTGGGATTTCAGTTATCCGGTCAATTAATCCTCCTGGGATTAGCGAGGCTGCTCCAGGCCTGGAAGTCACCCACACTGCCACATGAGGAAGCAGGTTTCCCCTGATGATGTTTGTGATTAGCTCCTCCACAGACACCTCTTTCTTTGGGTCATTGCAGGGAGCAGCCTCCGAGAAATTCAATGTGCCTCTGAAGTGGTCCAGGCCATCCAGGATGAGCAGAGTTCTGCAGTGGCTGCTCAGCACCAGACTGGGGTCAGACAGGTGAGGAAAGGCCAGCTTCAACAGCCTCTCGGCAGACAACTTCTCCAGGGAGTTCAGCTCACAGAAGCTAAGAGGCAGCACAAAGCTTATGTCAGGATAAACAGTTCCTTGGCTCCACAGTTTAACCAACTGTCTGACCCAGGTAGTCTTTCCAACTCCAGCCACCCCGACTGTAAGCGACACTCGGGGAGGCACGCTGGCTCGGGACAAGGGTTCCAGGAGGGCTGTAAGGTTCAGCTCTCTCACAGGACTCCTCTGAGCGCCCCATGTTACCTGCACCTGCATCAGGTCATGTTCTTTCTGCTGCAGGTCAGACAGCCCCTCCACCAGCAGCAGGGACAGGGACCACAGGTTCACTTTGTCTCTGTGTTCCTCATAGATCCTCAGCAGCACTGCTTTATGTTCCTTCACCAGGAGATCTGCAAATGTGACATAAGTCTTTATTACACTTACATTTATAATCTGGTTGACAGAAATCCAGTTATGACACAAATAATCACAGCTCTCATTGAAGAAAAATCTGCCCCATACAGGGGCAAAAACTAAAACTATACACTTAAACTATACAGAGACAAATTATTTCTCATGTTTGAACAGCAGCAGCCCATGAGGCACCTTACCGTGATTGATGATGAGCTGGGCCTCCTGTGAGTGGGACCTCTCCACAAAGTCGCGCAGCATGTTCCAGGCAGAAGAGTCCTTCCCTGAGATAATGGCTATCAGTGTGGTCACCTGTTCATGCAGCTGGCCCACTCTCTGTATCCTGGTCTCCTCACATGAACTCAGCACATTCACCCTCCTCAAGTGGCTCAGGATTTGCTCCAGGAAACAGCAAGTGATGAAGCGACAGAGCTGCTGCTGGTGCTGCTGGATCCAGTCACTGTCTGTAATCAGAAAAAATAAATAAATATCAGGACTGTTGCCACTGTAGCTACCAGGAAAAAACATTAGACATCTCAGTCTAGATAGAAGAATGCAGTTCTAGACACAGCAAAGTTACAATGCAGAATCCTCAAGCTCCCAGACCTAATGTTTATTTATTTATTTATAAATTTGATGTTTTCAAAAATGTTTGAATGCCACATATCGACTGCAAAATATGAAGCCCAAACGCAGACTGCACTAAACCAATAAAAGCTGTGAGAGCAGTACTAAGGCTTCTGCGCCACAGTGTCAAATGAATGAAATGTGTATGTCTGTGTAAGTGTCAGTTTTCAAGTATGTCAAAGGAAACTAACTGAGTGGGTGTCTCTGAAGATGAAGGATGAATAGAAGATGGATTTCTATTAATGTTCTCTGCCATTTGAGGCACTTTTCTAAACCCAAGCCAAGAGCTCTTCATAATATTTGCTAGGTTAAATAGGATAATCATGCCCGAAATAGTACTATAACATTGGATAAACACCGATAAGATGTTCAAATGTTGAATTTTTTTTTTTATTAATGCACTTTTAAATTGTACTTTATGCACAGATAAAGTGTAAGTGATTGAGTTCAGTTGTAATGACGGCTGTTGTTGAGCTCTATAATTATGAAGTCCTATCATGAATTCTGACCTGATGTAAGTGCAGAATATACAAAGTTATATTAAGAAAATTACATTAATATACCTATCTCAATAATTCATCAAAAACTGAATGGATGCTTATTAAATGTTTCAGCTAGAATGTGGATGTGCAAATGATTGAAACAGCATTTGTTACATTGTGAATAGTGATTTCAGACCTACCTTCTGTATCCAGCTGGGAAGCCTGAGAGGAACTGGAGGACTGGAGATCCATATAATAGTCGTCCTGCCACATGATGCGTTTACTTCTATCCAGGAATGAATCGTAGCGTGTTTTCTTCTCCATGACACTGCAGGAGATGCCACAGATGAGGTCTCTGTTTATGTTGGTATGAAAATTAAACAAGGAGAAAGCATTAGAACTCTGTTCACAATTTGATACAGGCTTCTAATGTACTGATTTTGGTAAAGATTTTATGCTGAATTTTGTTGAACAGAAACAATTAAATCAATAGTTTTTTTCTAGCTCTTTTTATTTGTATATTTTTGTTTGCTCAGCTTTTGAACTTGACAAAAATAAACCCCTCAGCCTCAGACATGTTGAAAATGTCTCAAACACTAATAAAAAAAACCTTTTACTTTTCGGTCCTGTTAAAAAATGTAGTGGAGTAAAAAGTACAAATATCAAATGTAGTGAAATAAGGATAAAGAATCCACTTTAAAATTTACTTACAGATACCTAAAATTTGCACTTAAGTACAGTACTTTACTACTTTTACTTTGTTATGTTCCACCATGTTCCTGACTAACTCTCCCAGCGGCACTGGTTGAAAGATGGGTCAAATGCCGAGACTGAATTTCCCTCACGACAGATCAGTAAACCATAAAATATCACAATATGATTTACGCAAAATTGACAGTCCACCACCACTTTGGTGTCCTGGATTCACGTTCTGGCCTCGACCATTTGTTGAACGTCTCTACTCTCTCTTTCCCCATTTCACACAGTAGCTATCTTAGCTGTCAAGTAATGACTTCGGGCCAGACAAAAAAACAAGTCAGCTTCTGCTGGAAGACCCCCCAGAGTTAGGCTCAAACACTGGGGTAATGGGGTCTTCTCATAAGCTGGCCCGACTCTATTGTGAACAGTGTGTTTTATTGTTTCACTGTTAAAGGTGTACAATGTTCGTTTTCTGCTGGAGTGTCTGCTGCCTGTTCTATCCAAAAAAATGTTTGGCTCTTCCTCTGCCTGTTCCACAGTATGGTATGAACTTATCTTTCTTTCATTTACTCAATGATTCAGATTCAGACAACTTTATTCATCTCATCTGGGGACAACCACACAGTGGAGCTATCTTGAACAAGGAGGAGCTCACAATATAGCCTCCATAAAAAGGTATTACATTTATCACATAGAAAAAATGTAAAAGGAAAATAGCAGTAGGAATAACATTTTTGAGATGCCTATTCCTTATAGAATAGGAACAGCGACTTCCAGAGGACTCACTTTTTAGAATATGACTCTATAAGAATCACATTGGCTTATTGTAAAATTTGTGCATTACAGAAGAAAGCCAAGGCTCTCTGTTGCACCCACCTGTCATTTTTGAACACTTTAACAATGAGATTAAGACAGGAGCAGCAAATGAAAGAAACACATGGTAGGCTCTTGATAAAGGGCTGAATTACAAGGATTTTATTATAAAAAATATATTGCAGGAATAACCTGCTGTCTAAGTCTGATGTCCTTTAGAGAAAGGTTCTAGGCAACAACATTTCTATTGAGAATTGAAGGTTTCTTTCTATAGTGTATTGCTTTTATTGGAAAGTGTGGTCACTGTGAGTGGTGTAGGGCTCTATAATAATAATTACAGCTGTGTGAATTTAGAATAAGCAGCCAGGTGTAAGCAAGAAATGCAATTACGCCTATGTGGTTATCTCCTTCTTGAATGTTTTTTTCTTTTTTTCAAATTCAGTTAAATCTAGCAACAATTATGCTAAAAAGGCTAAATTTCCCATGCTGAAAGCTAGCACAATTGCACGACATGCCTAAAGTTGTGTGAAGACTATACAAATGATACTATAAGCGTTTTAAATATTCTATTCCACCAGTCCATTTTTAAGCCTTACACAACCTATAGAAGAACAAAACCATTTTACAGTGTCAAACTCACCATATGCTTTTGGTTATCTTAAGTGTAGAAACGGGTGATCAAAATCCTATAGCATGTTGGTTAGAAGTCAGAACAAGAGTAACTACACCCGGTTTTGCACTTGTGGAGTGGTGATGCATGGGTTTGTGCATCTTCCTGTCAGTCTGCCTTCCTGCCTTGTGGTTTGCATGTTTGACACAGAAAACTAAGCACATTTGCATAAAACAGTGAGACAGTGTGTCACAAACACAAAGCAATTCATCCACATCTAAAAAGGAGAAAAAGAACTAAAGAACTAAAGCTTTTGTTTATATAAAGAGGTAAGTAGGGTTCAGAAGCAGCCAGGTCAACAGGCCTATCATATATTTCTGTTCCATCCATGAGCTTCAGAATTATGAGAAACTGTACTCTGGAACCCATGAATAGGCTATGTCAAACATGATATTACTGTGCTATGAAGTATGGTAAATTATATGAATTGCAGAATAGAGGAGACGGGCACTTTGAATCTCATCTGCATGCAATAATTGATCATTTGGCCACCATCTGCACTTTGAGTCCAGAAAATGTCTTCACTTTGAGATCAGTAAGCCTATGGTTTATTTTTTTTTAGTTTGAAGACAAGCTAAAACTAGAGTGAGACTGAAATCAGGTGTCAGGAAGATTTCTGAATTTAAAATGTAAAATGAACCGGCCTATTCACCTTTCATAATCCACCCAATTCAATGTAGAATTCCTTGAACTGTAATTCGTAAAATTGTGATAATTAGTCAGCCCAAAGTCTGTAACCACAAGAAGTTAAGACCAATCAAAAGTCCCCTGTTAACAAAGGACATTTTCTCCGATTATGATTTTAAAGTATACGGACATGATGTTTGTCGTTTCAGAAAATGAACAATGAGACTCAGGAAACTGTGGTAAAGAAGCAAATATCACCAAGGAGATTAGTAAAACAAATAACTGGATTGTAATCACACATGTTTATTTCAGAATTTCTCGATTGTATCTTGGTGGTTGACGGTATATTTTGTATTTTATTGTATCAAAGTTTGAATATTTTACAGTTTAATTTGACTTAATGTACAGCAGATTTAACATATACCTTCCTCAAACAAATGAGGAAAGTGGCACACCAAACACAAACATTTAAAAATACTTTTACAGTGGTCTCCCTTTAAAATAATCAATAAAATTTATACTGTCTAAAATCCTTTTCCTTTTTCAATCACATGTAAACTGTGTGCTTCAGATAAGCATACTAAGTGGTTACAGACACTAATCACAAGCCAAGGACATTCACATTTCAAACTATAGACATAAAAAAAATATATAAAAAAAAAATAAGTCAAGTATTTCAAACTTTTTCTGTCAGAGTCTTTCTTTTCATAGTAGTAGCCAGCACAGTCCATTGGCAAACTAGAGGTGTTGAGTTTTGCTGCATATAAGTTTGGATTTTAATATAATAACCAGGTATGTGATTCTGAAGGGCACTTATGGTGGTATTCTTGTAACAGTTACTTTTCTGAAAGGGCCCCAGCTTTTATTCTAAACTGGTCTTTAGAAGCACATACAATCATAATATCACCAGTCAAGAATGAGTGCAAGACTTCATTATAGATCTGACAGTCCCTCTGCATGTTCACTCAGCTCCATGGTGTAGTAGTCAAGAGGACGTCTGCAAATAGAATCAAACTTTTACCGTTTTTTACCGTTAGTTTGGCACATTTCCTGAAATGTTTCATAAAAATGTTACATATTTTGCACACAAGGCAAAAAAAAAAAAAAAATGTAAACTGAACAAAATGTAAAAAAGGACACTTTGTAGTTAAAATATAATCATGTCATCAAATGACACTTTTCAACATGCAGTAAGAGGTACATTACATGATTGAGAGAACATATAATATGTGTCGAATATTACACAATTATTTAGGTAAAAGAAAACCTTTTGGTTTTTGAACGATGTCAGACTTGGACCTTGAAGTCTTTAAATGGAAACCTGGTTCACACAGATTTTTAATACAGAAGTATTTTACGTTGTGTTTCTAGTGCTTCTATGTCTGTCCACAAAATATCCTTATATTGTGATTCTTGCATGTTCTGTTTTGTCCTGTGTATATGGACTCTGATAAAAGTGTGCAATATTTAAGTAGATAAACATATAGTACATGGAAAGGGAGTGTTACAATTTCAATTAGTGTTTAAGTGGTTGATAATTGTGTTTTAGGTACTGCAAAACTGAAGTTTTAAAATCAAAGTTAAGGCTTGAAAATGGTTCTTAAAAAAGTAAAATATGCTTCATTTATTATAAAATTTAAAAATATATTGTTTTGGATAAACAAATTTTCCTGATGGGTCAGAATTTCTCATATTGAATAGAAAGTGGAATTGCTGTTTGTGAACTGAGACAGGATTTGATTGTGATCCCTTACCTTCTTCTATAGAAATATGTAAACAGAGCCACTCCTAGTCCTAGCAGAAGAAAGACTGCTATAACAAGGCCGATCTGTAGTCCCAGTGCAGACGCTACATAAAGAACACACACATTTAGTTACACACACCAGTACTGAACTAGAGGCATGTCTGATTGGTGCATGATTAAAACCTGTGCTTGTGTAGCGGTCGGTGGTAGGAGCAGAGCAGCCGTCTCCCCGAGAAGGTGATGGATTCAAATGTGAAGTCTGTATGATCAGGGCTTTCTGGTGATCAGAAAGAGCCTGGATATTGCCCCATACTCGCAGCCAGCCAGACACACAAGAGAAGTTTGCCCCTACACAAGTACACAATATATATTTTAACAGAAGTATTACAGTAGTAATGCTTTGTTGTATGAAACAAATTTAAAAAAGGCTGCAAATTGCCATTGAAATCAAATCTGCAATTTAAATGTATTTTCTCCAACAAACATATTATCTACTTTTTTTTTGCATTGCATTGCATAAAATAGACATTGTATGAAAAGATTTATTTTAAACATGAAACCAACCTTGAAAATATAAGGCAGATATACCACAGTGACACTTCTGCTCAAGGTAGTCAGCCACCTCTGCAATTCTCTTTCCCTGAAGAAGGCCACTGCAGTCTAGACAAAACAACAGACTCCTTTACGACGACCAGCAAAAACAAGAATGGGATTTAAACTCCTCAGTTTTCATTAACCCAGATAATAAGTTCATTGCCTCATGAAATTCAGAACAGTGATAGACCTCCATGTGAGAATCCAAAAGTTGAATTGGAGCACTGCCCTATGATGAACAGGAAGCCAGCCATATTGGTTTGAAATTCTGTTGTTAGTTTTGCTGCTTTTGTAGTCCTTGACTTTTGAACCAAATGAGCTCAGATTCAGCATGGCACATGTAGAGACATCAATTTTCAAAAGTTATCAATTTTTCGATACTTAGGATACTCCTTACAGTTTGCACATAGCACGCCGTCAAATATGGTCCACATAACTTAGCTCTACAGCGGCACCTTTTAAGTGATCTCTATGAGATGGAGGACACAAATTTAAAGGAGTGATGGAACACATGAGGACAACCCTAAAACAGAATTGGAGCAATATTGTATATCAAACAAGAAGTCGGCCATATTGGATGGCATTTCTACTGTCGCGTTGATATACATTTATATCAAAAATATCTAGTCCTATGTTTTTTTTCAAATTAGCTCACACTCCACATGCCACATCTAGAGATGTTGGTAATCAATAGTTAGAATTTTTTTCTTGGATATTCATTACAGCTTTTGTGTAATATGCTGATAGAAATGCCTTTATTTTTCCTGTTCATTTGAGACCTGCTCACTGCCACATGCATCAGCCTACAGAGTCATTATTGAGGTCACTCCAGTCAGTTACACCATAGGTATATTATGCACAAGGATGCCCTGGACGACACCAATATAAGTAAACTGTTCTGGTGTTACTATGGAAAGTTACAGATAGTGGCCTGGGCAGCGGTCAGGAAGAAAAAATGGAATACCGAGCAATTGCAGTTCAGGGGTGGCTGCGATTCAGGGGTGATCACATTTTAGGGGTGGTCATGATTCAGAGGCCGTCGCGAGTCCATGGTAGCCGCAAGTGCATGGCAGGCACATGGACAGAATGTGCACGTGCGGCTTTAATGTTACTTTATTATCATTTTAGTAGCTGACTTGTCAGTGATCACTTTTTTTGATCAATTGACTTGTCAAACACTTACATGGAGACTGGAGGATTTCAAATACAGAACGACAACGGCATTATTACTTCCAAAAAGTCAAAAATACACTTTATTCATCATCAAGTATTGTTATAAAATGTTATTTGTTATAAAAAGGTATTCATTATAAAAAAAGGTTCCGTATGCACTTTAGAATCTGTATAGTCCAGCTAACAATTTTTTTCACGATCAGATTGTTTCTGCTCTAAAATTACCGTACATATGTAAAAGTGTGTGGACTTCATAAGTGCTCACCCCCAGAGTAGCCGTGCCAGTCAGTGGCCATGGGGCTAAGGCAGATGTCGATATGGCTGGAGAAGGCAGAGCTGGGGCAGAGGTTATTTCTGTTGGGGGTGGGAGAGGAGCTAGTCCAGGAAGACGGGCTCCTGACTTCACAGCATGAACAACGACTCAAGGAAACTGGGCCATCCTCCACAGACCTGTATAAAGGTTATGTTAGCAATGCATGAATGAACATATCATATTAATCATACAGTCCCTGATAAAAGTCTTGTCGCTTATCCATTTTGTAGAAACAAAAGCTTATAACCTGACTTTGAATTAATCGATTGGTCTTAGAAATGTCTCATATGAAAGCTAAAACCTCCCAAATTATGCTCAGTATACTAAAATAAATTTGCTTCACTGAAGAAAGATTGATCATTTAATGAACACAGAAAGGTCAGATTCTGGCAAGACAAAAGTTTTGTCGCCTACAGAAAATTGAACAAATAATTTACTTAAAATACAAAAATATGTTGCATAAAGTCAGTGAATTAAGTAGTGGTGCTGTGAGATCCATATTTAATATCTTGTATGACTTCCATGAGCTTGAAGGACTGCATCCATGCGGTTCGACAATGATTCATACAATTTGTTGATGAAGTCATCAGGAATAGCAAAGAAAGCAGTCTTACATGCCTCCCAGAGTTCATCAAGATTCTTTGGTTTTACCTTCCATGCTTCCTCTTTCATTCTACCCCAGACAAGCTCAATGATGATTCATGTCTGGTGACTGGGCTGGCCAGTCCTGGAACACCTTGATCTTCTTCACCTTGAGGAACTTGATGTAGACATAGAAGTATGCGATGGAGCACCATCCTGCTGCAAAATTTTACCCTTTTTATGGTTGGGAATGTAAGCGGTTGCTAAGACTTCTTGATATTGTAGGCTATTGATATTGCCTTCCACCCTGCAAATGTCTCACACACCCCCATAGTGGATGTAATCCCAGACCATGATTTTTCTGCCACCAAACTTAACTGTTTTCTGGGTGAATCTTGGATCCATGCGGGCTCCAGTAGGTCTCCTGCAATATTTGCGGCGGCTGTGATGTAATTCAACTGAGGATTCATCTGAGAAATCCACCTTCTGCCACTTTTCCAGTGTCCATCCTTTTAGCAGGCTGTGGGCCTTGGCAAATGCCACATGGTTTTTTAATTGCCTTTTGTTTAGTGCTGGTTTCTGTGCACTGATTCGACCATGGAGGCCATTTCGAGACAGAATTCTACAAACTGTTCTGGTTGACACAGGGACTTCAGGTGACCAGGCCTGGTGGAGCTCTGCTGCAGTGGAAAAGGGGCTGGCCTTGGATTTTCGAATCAACAAACGGTCCTCCCGAGCAGTTGTCTTGCGGGGTCTGCCAGACCTGGGCTTGTCAAAAACATCTCCAGTCTTTTCAGATCTTTTTCTTAGTCTTTGTACTTGACGCTGAGACACATTGAAGTTGTCAGCCACCTCAGCAGTGGATCTGGTCTTCAGCCTCTTGATAATTAACGCTCTGGTCTCAGGGTGGATCTTATTGTCAGAGGTCAAGTTGCAGTTGATGTGAAGGTTGATGTGAATTGAGCATAACTTGGGGGGGGTTTAGCTTTCATATGAGACATTTCTAAAACCAATCGATTAATTTAAAGTCAGGTTATAAGCTTTTGTTTCTACAAAATGGATAAGCGACAAGACTTTTGTCAGGGACTGTATATAATCTTATTTCCTGTGTAGTTTTATTCTTGGTCTTTCATAATTATTATTGTATTTTTTACTTTGCTATTCAAAGTAAATAATGTATATGAAAATGATGAATATGAGCCAATATGCCATCCAGTTCCCTGTATCTGGCATTGGCCATACAATCATCTGTGATTTTCCTTTCACCATAAAATGGTTCAATTATCTGACAATTGCTTATATTGTTTTTTTTCTATGTGAATTATCAATACTTTTCCTTCCCTTTATGTCAGACACAATTGAAAAGCTTATACAGCTGTCAGGATTTCTTGATCATTTACCGAAGAGCTGGAATAACATGTCTCCCTCTGGTGGTGGAAAGAAAGGATAGCAGCTCCCTCTTTTCACTGAACACAAGTACATCTCTGAGGCTGGAGTTGGTCAAGGCAGTGCCAGCTCTGCACACACTGAACAGGTCATAGCACAAAACCACTGCCCCCCGAATGGGCATGGTGGAGCCCTCTGGAAAGGCCTGATCTATGCAGGTCAAAAACAGAAACATACAGAAACAACATGGGTTTAGAATAATCAATTTACAACATCAGCGTGAAACCTTGTATGACAGAAAATCTATCACCTGCTCCAGATACATTTCCGACAATATAAAATCCATCTTGATCAATAAAGCCATTCAAAGGAAGAGCCATGACAGTCCCACTGCGTTCCTGGTTAAACACGGACAGCACCAGGCCCAGAAGTGATGTCATGGGAGGGCCCTTTAATTCCACAAATCCTCTCTGTTGACTGTGATTGGTCCAGTGTCCACTGCTAACCTCACTGATGACCACACCTTCGGGAGGGGGAGAGGGGCGAGGGCAGCTGTTCTCACGTAGCGGAGTTGGGGGAGCAACCTGTGACATTTAAAAGATGTTAAGGCACATCCTTACGCCCACTGCTGACAAATGCCTTGATATTTTTCCATATGCATCATGGTAAATTAGAACATGTACAATAGAAATGCTAAGGTGTCTAAAACTATTTTTTTAAAAGATTGAACAATGCTTGGAAAACAGCACGTGTTTTGATGTGACAAATGTCTAACTGGAAATTAATTATTTGAGATCACCAGCTTGACAGTATCTAGCATTGGCAAATGATACTCACAGAGAAAGCAGAAAGGTCAAAGGGGTACAGGCCTCTGCAGCGGCTTAGGGCTTCATCCCCTGGCAGCACCTCATGATCCTCCAGCAAGGGGAGCTGTCCAGGAGTCAGGGCTTTACTCAGCTCCTGGGCCTCCATATCAGAGCCTCTCTGTCTATACACTACTGCATCCAGCAGGCCTTTGGTGGGAATGCCCCTCTGTGCAGCTGATGGGGGGCCAAAGGGGCTGCGATACAGGGCCACAGCATCTGGTCCATTCTGGATAGTATTTGGAGGCAGGCGTAGCGATGGGGCGGGCACGAGCCTGTCACTGCCCAATAGAAAATAGCCTTTGGATGTGGTGAAGTGTCCACTCAGACTGATCTCTCTGTAGGGTTTGTTGTTGTGTGCACTGAACAGAAGTATCCAGATACCCTGCAGCGAGACACGGCGGGCTGATGGGTGCCACAGCTCAATGTACTCACCGTCTTCAGCAGCACCAGGTGTGTCAGTGTTGAGCTCATTAATCAGGAAGTCACTGTTACCCCATGGAGGCAGGTGTGGGGATGGGTCTGTGCCACTTGGGTTCACTACAGCAGACACCAGACCATATGTTAGGGTCACTATGTGACCAGTTAAAAATAAACATCCACTGAAATGGTACAGGGAAAGCCATAAACTTACTTAAGCTATATATCTGAATAAGCAATTTTATGCAATATAAATGAGGTAAGCAAAAAATACTTTCCCCGAAATAGTTTACAATATCAAAATAAACTAGCCAATATCTGCACTTTTAAGAGTATCGGCTATCAGCCGTAAAGCCCAAGCATAAGCATATTTGGGCCTACTGGGTTTTATGTTTGGGTCAAACACATACACACATATCTGAAGGACATATATGAAGCTTTATGCGGCCACTTGTTTAGGGCAATAAGGGCGCTGCACCAAGAGCGTGTTTACACTGAAAACTAATGCTGAAAGTGTATTAAATCAGTGCTAATCCATGACTACAATATGACAAAATCAGGTCTACATCAGAATTATATTAAGAGGAGAGGTAGAGCTCTTCACTGGGTCATAAAAATATCTTTAAAATTGCAGTACATTAGTACAGTTATTAGCACTAGCTTGAAAAAAACTAAATTAGCTGATCTTTACAAATGATCAGATACTGTTGAAGGCAAAAGTTGACCAAAAGCTTTAGTAATATGTATCGTTCTAGCTCGGCTTTGGGTCATAATGAAAAGCTTGATGAAACAATGTTCTGTCAGTGGCAAAGTGAAGAGGTAGAATAGATGTTTTATCAATTATCAGAAATGTTTTACAATTCCAGTTTTAAAACGGTACAATGGATGAATGAGCAGCTATAATAAAGAGTTCTAGTATATAAAATATTTATTTTGTATCAGAATTAAATTAAATAGTGTGATGGCTGATGAACAGACTTATTTAACCATTAAATGTATAGGTACACCAAACAGCTTGAATAACCACTTCTATCTTCTATTTATATTTTATTTTTATGATGGACTTCTTGTTGAAGAGGACAATTATGAAAACACAATGTGCACTGGAAAGAGTGTCACTATAAACATGCATTGCTTTTACATCTTAATTAGTCTGAATCCAATTCATATAAACTACATACTACATACTACTGGGGCAGTATGCAAGAGTCATAGTGGGGCAAAATGATTTTAAACTTACCAGAGTTATGTGGACAGATCTTTGGCCAGGGACACTGGTTTAGCTGCCCAGGTGTTTGAGGAGCTTCCCAAAAGACACCGGGGTCTCTGGACCATGTGGCAACACCACAGCGACTGAGATGGAAGCCTCCCTCTCTCAGGCTGAGAATGAACACATTGAACATTTAAGATCCTTCTGTATTGATTACACTCATTTTGTCCAGGTTCCGAAGGTATTTTTCCCATACACTTTTTTTAAGAGTTCAAAGGCATTGCGCGGGCTAACCCCCTACATAGTTACTAATATCCATAACGTGGTTGTTTTAAGTCCAAAAAGTTTATTTAAAATGCAAGATTCTGTGAAATGTTTTAATAGGTTTGTGGTTTATAAAGTTTCAGAAACAGATTTTAAATAAAAATATAGCCGCAAGCGGAAATAATTAGCCCTCACCCACGCCGCGCTCCCCTCCTGCACTTAAGCCACACCTTGCCTTAACTGTAGTCTAAAACTAGATCTAACCTCTAACCTCTAAATCTAACCTACCCTAAACCCTAAACATGATCCTGACCTTGACCCTACCCTAACCCCTAGTCTAACTCTAACTCCTAACCTAACCCTAGCGTTACTCCTAACCCCTAATCAACATTTTTTTATGTAATGATTTTTTTTTTTTTAAAACCAAGATGGCGAACATCCAGTCTACAAGAGGGCAATAATCAGCTCTCACCCGCGCCGCACTCCCCTCCTACACTTAAGCCACACCTTGCCCTAACCGTAGTCTAAACCTAGATCTAACCTCTACCCTTACCCCTGAGCCTAACCCTACCCCAACCCCTAAATGTGACCCTGACCTTGACCCTACCCTAACCTCTAGTCTAACCCTAACTCCTAACCTAACGTAACCCTAATCCTAACCCCTATTCAACATTTTTTTATGTGATGATTTTTAAAAAAAATCAATTTTCAGAATTTTGTGCAAAGTTTCAAAAAAAAAAAAAAAAAGTTAAAAACAATTTTTTTCTTCCCATATTAAATTTACTCTCAATCTACAAGAGCGCTAATGTGCCACATTCCATTTTATCACATTAAATAACTTTAGAACATGACGTTTAACAACTGATTCATAATTTACTGAAATTGTTTGTTTGTGCAAATGGGAGCCATTTGTAAAAATTCAAAATTTCCAAAATTCTGGGGATTTTTTGCGGCTTCGCCACACTGAGAGCATAAGACTTGTGAGAAAAATTTGATGACCTACCCCTTGGGATGATGTGTACCACATTTGAGCCTGTTTCAGTGAACACCCTAGGAGGAGTTTGTAAAAGTATGACGTTTACAAAAAATGCAGAGTCATGCTTAGCAAAGTTTAATCCAATATATTTTTACTTGTCTTGCCATGATCTACTTCTGTGTCAAATTTCATGATTTCTACATGCACATTTTTTCTTTACTCATGACTGAGGCACAGGTCACATTTAAGTGACATTTAGTTAGTACAGAAACTGTAAATAATAGGTCTGTTAGTTTCAGTGTAGTTAGCTTCTCCATTCAAACAGATAAAAGGCAGTGTCCACCATTAATCTGACCAGAACTGATGAAGTGGCTTGGATGAGCAGCGAAACGTCTTCACTGCAACATTTTGTCCAGTTGACAGAGTTGAATTTTTATTTTACTACACATCATTTTATCTTTTTGAATGCTTCTTCCTCAGTGCCCCATTGTCACCAGAAACAATGAAGTAATATAATACAAATAACAAAAGGCGAAGTTTAAATCTGTCTTCCAGAACTGAAGAAGCGGCTTGGATGACCAGTGGAACGGCTTCACTCCTACAACAATTTATCCAGTTGACAGATTTAAACTTCGCCTTTTGCTGTGGATCAGATCTGAACGACTGAGAAATTATACAGACATATTATAAATACATTTGTAATTGCACCTTCATTATGTCATCTGCAGCTTTTGCTTCAGAGATAATACCGCTCTATACTCTTCCACTTTCTTTTACAAGCAGCCTAACCCCCTGCAGCACTCTACTATTTTGATACATTATCATTCAGTATAGTTTAGGATTTCAACATATAATTGTATCCCATTCTGTCATCTCTTTTGTTAAAACATAATTTTGTTAATTTGACAACTAAAATCTAGACAATCAACTTCCTTTCTTCTAAACTAACTCTGTCTTGGCACATTTTGTTGTCAAAAAGCCAAGCACATTGCATTATTTTAAAGAAGTCTGATCTTTTTTTTTTTAATATTCATGTTATGTTGCACTTATCTGGTATTGCTCAGAAATATTACTTTTAAACTGTGTAGTTTTAGTAGTGTCAATAAATAACTCATCTCCTTTTTAGGTGTAGTGCATCTGTGATAATTTTGTAATGGAATTCCATATAATCTAAAATGATATATCTTGCCTGTTGCTGAGTTGATAAGGCTGTCTTCCTGGGATAAGCATCTCTGTGAGGTTGGGACTTGGCCTGTTTCCAGGTCCAGCGAAAACAAATGCGTCAAGTGGTTGTATCTGACTCAGTGCACTGCCCACAGGGAAGTCTCTGACAGTGCCACTGTAAATGGCCACCGCTCCAGACTGATCTCCTGAAAGCAACACAGAGGTGGTTAAAACAGGACACAAGAAACTCTGAATCAGATGAACATACCAATTGAAGAAACAATGTACTGCTGATAATCTAGTACTAAGTGTGTCAATCAATAAAACTTATTATATTTATTGTATAAAAACAATACAAAAACCGTACCCATTAGGGCTGGGCAATAGGACCAAAAGTGTTTTCCCCACTTATTGTTTGATCACTATTTTTGATAAAATTGTATTTTGGCAAATAAAAATGGCATTCAATACTGATTTTCTCACAATACACACTGTTATTGATCACTGCCTTTTAAATGTCACATTTCTTCCTTCAAAGTCAGAACTCTGCTCCACACCAAATGTTTTATATACAAATGATGGCTGTGGGCCTGTGCATTAAAATCTTCTAAGCTGATAATTGACAATTAGAAAGGATTGAATCTTGATCTGGATTAAAATTCCATTAATTGCACAGCACTCACACCTATCAAGTTTTAAAACATGGGCTACAGCTATAGATTCATGATGTCATAAGACTGCAATGTTTATTTCCACGATAAACATAACACTAAAATATGATACCTCTGTGATACCACTTCCTCACCTTTCATGTAGTTCTTGTCTATGCTGAAAGAGACCAGACCATTTGTGGCATGTATGTCCAGAGACATGCTCACACTCACTCGGTCTGTCCTCCCGTCCAACACCACTAGCACAAGGGGCCCTGCATTAGGGGCCTCTGTCATCTCCACAAAGCCCTCCACCTGCCCTCCGCCCAGCCTTACTTCAGTTATCAGAGGCACAGTGGCTGGAGACATGGGTGGGGTGCAGTTATTCCTCTGTCCTGGAGATGGTAGAGATACCTGAAATCCCCACCGGTCTTCGGACATTAAACATCTCTCAATTGACTCATCTCCATCATGGGCTGTATCATCCTCTACAAAGGCTGGTTCTCCTGGTGTTAGCATTTCGGCCAGGTACTCAGCCCCTCCAGACCTCCTACTCATGTACACTACAGCGTCCACCAACCCCACCGATGTCACATTCATTTTCTCACTGTACCGTGCAGCACTGGAGTGGTAGATGGCTATAGCATCCGGGCCATTTTGCACAGTGTTAGGAGGCAGCAGGATCGCTGGTTTAGGTAGCATGTCCACAGACCCAACCAGGAAGAAACCTCTATCGTCTGTGCTGTATCCCTTAAGGTCCAGCACTTTGTAGGCTATATTCCCATTTCCATTATAAAAAACAAGTGAGTATCCATCTAAAGAAGCTCGCTGTCCGCTGGTGTGATACAATTCCACAAATTCAGTGGTGTCCAGTCTGGGGTTGTCTGCATTGATCTCACTAATAATAAGGCAGGGGTCACCAGTAACTGCCATCACAAGGCAGAGACAAGCCACAATGACCAGTGTTAACTCCATTCTGTTCAGCTCCTGCCAAAAATAAAATTACATATTAATATCCTACATAAAATTAGGCCTTTGTCAAATGAAACAAGGCTAACCATGCTCTAATCAGGGATGACATTATCACTAAAAATAGGAGTAAATGATAACATAGATCCGCAGAATTGGCACAGGTGGAATAGGCAGGGCACCTGTATAATTAAAATCAGTGTGTTGGAAACTGGGAACAAATAGACCACCATACAGATTTCTGTGAGTTTGACAAAGGCAAAATCTGACTAGATTCTGGTGGACATTAAATACTGTGCAGTGATATTAATTTGAAGTCATAAAGACAATTATTTTTGGTAGAATATTGCGTAAGGCTATTAATATGTCACCCCACTGTCTGGTTTCTAATATCAAAAATCAAGCACATATAATCAAGATTCAATGGGATACTAAATAAATTATTTTTTTTGTTATAGTGACCACAAACCACAGTAAAGCAACCATTCCCAGAAATGTATCCAAACTTACTGCCCTGAGCCCAGCAGCTTCCCTAGAGGCATACAAGTCATCATGAATGAGTCTTTATGAGACATTTTTGTCAGTGACACTAGAAGGGACGTCTGCTGCATGACTCATGTAGGCTACTGTTGCGAAATCCTCTAAAAGCAGATGGAAAACTTGTTGAAGAGGTTTACCGGAACAGAGCATGGACAAACATGTATAAGTATAAGTAGGCTACCATTTTAGCTTTATCATCATTTAAAGTGGTCTACAGAAATCACTGTCCCCTTAGTTACACGCTAATTTGTCAACGAGTAAACTTATGAATCTTTTGATGGTCAAACAATGACTCGCTTCTTGATTAAAATGCGTAACAGTGTTAAATAACGCTTGAAATTTCCTCCCACGTATCCCCATCTATTCTGGTCACGGTTCGGTTGCAAAGCGTGCATCTTTCCTTCGAAAAAGATCCCTGCGCCTCCTCGCTATCCCTCTGCGCCCGACACATGCGCGGTGACTTACCGCTTTTCTGGAAGTCGCTCTCTGCCTGGTCTGCCTGTTGCACGGCCCGAAGTGCGCTTATTTCAGTGTAAAAACGTGAGCTGGTGTCGGGAATAACATTGGTAAGGTGAAAGTTGTGCTCTCCGCCGCTCCCTTCATTGACAAAGCCGCACTTTCTTTCTCCCCCCGGACTGTGGGCGGTCGGACTGACTGAGGGGGTGATGCCAGCCAGGGGAAGCGCTTTTTTCACCAAGCTCCCCATTCAGCTTTCCGCAGCTGAATCAAAACACAAGGGAAACAGCAGCGAACGACGTCAGATCCACGGCTTAAAAGCACCCGCACATCGAGCAGTCATTTAAACATATTTCTTACTGTTAAAATACTAATGTTATTGTGTGAAGTAGAGTGTTTTTCTAGATCTGTCCAATAAACCGCGAGTAGAACCTAAAGGGGGCCCTGACCCCACTTTGTAAAACTGGAGAGAGTGGCTTTAGAGGTGATAACTAGCCTATATCAGACCCAGACCATACATTGGATTTAGCCTACTTTAAATGTACAGTAGGCCAATTTTACTTTCTGAAGGTGTCACTTGACTTAGGCTACATGATTCCATAAAAACAGATACTTGTGGAAGATTATGCTATAACAAAAGGGACAACGTCCCCATGGAAACAAACAGGAGGGGTCCTCCTCCAGGCCAAACAGCTAGCTCATATAAGGATTTTTCAGTGCAAAAAAAAAAAAAAAAAAAAAAATGCTTTGATTTAAGGCTATTTTTAAATTTTTTTTGCTAAAAACTAGTTTTAAAATAACTTGTTTTCGCAGGCCTAGATAGCCTACATTTTTTTTCCAAATGCAAAAAGCAAAAGAGTTAAGCTACCTCAAGTCAGTAAACTTCTTTGATTCTAATCAGACGGTGTGTGATTGGGCTGTGATTGTGCATATAATGGAGACTAAAGAAAACTTATTTTAATTTTTTTTTTTATCTTGTCTGTACAGGTGAGACACCAGTGACACATAAATGAGTGAGTTCTCTCTGGGCAAACTGGTTTCCCCTGTGAACCCAACCTGTACCTGTGTGTACATCGGTGGTAAGTCTGCTCCTGCAGGAATAGCCAAGCCAGGGCGTACATGGGGTCAAGGGTTGAACTGAAGGATGGGTCAAACACAGAAGACAAATCTCTTTCTTTATGGGATAGTAAAGTGTGTTTATATAAATGCCAATAGGGTGAGGACTTCCCAAAAAACTAAACACATATTTTAAAAGAACTATTTGTAGCCTGTGCTGTTTTGAAGTAAATAAAATGTATGCTACTACAATCACTTCTGAGCCTGGCTTGTTAGTGGAACTAAACACCAAAACCACTTTTTTATGCTACTAAGTGTGTATATGGTGTTTTAATAGCATCATCTACTTTCCCCTAGTCATTTTTGGCAACATTAGTACAAACACTCAAAAACTGAATTTGTGCTGCCTTTAGTAGCCACTGCAGTTTCCAGTACTAGATGATATCAAGCAGGACTGCCTTAATTACAGACAGGTGTTTCTGATTACAAGGTTCATACTCTGATGATCTTAAGAACCAAAGCACCAGATAAATGGGACATCGCATCATTACAGTTGTTATCTGTAAAAACTATGATCTGATTTGAACATATCTACTCATATCTGGGTGCACAGGCCATGTTTTTGTTATTTAAAATCTAAATCTTACATACAGTTCCTTTAACTTACCTCAAATGATGGCGCATTAGTTTATTATCACGTCCATCTGGAGTGTCAGGATTATTATGAGCATCCTGACACTCCAGATTTATGTGGCTGAGAAGAACTTGAAAAATGGTTCCATCTTCAAACCCTTTGCTCACTTTTCCCTCTAAATCACAAGTTTACTTACAGCTTCAAAACATTTAACTTCATACATGACTGTACACATAAAAACAAAACGCACAAAAGCACATGAGGGTCTATAGTATTTTACAATAAAGTGTTGACCTATTACCCCTTAAATACAGTATAGGGTATACATTTACATATAGGGTGTACATTTATGTTACGTCTTTATGAACAGCACTAACTTCTTAACTGGACATTTTGAACATGTAACATTAGTTTGTCACAAGGAGCAGGAGTCTAGTCATCATTTGGCTACTGAACATCCTCTTTTTAATGAAACATAAGAAGAAGTACAGCATATGACTCCAAGGAACTGAAACACAAAATCTTTTTATTCCTTGTCTTGAGGTTTTTAGTGTGTTTTTGCATTATTTGTTGTCAAAAACTTCCTATTGAAAGCTTAAAACCAAAAACTTAGACTCTAACTATAAGTGCTTCTATCTACAGGCCAGTCATCCAAGTCAAATCACAAACTGAAAGGTGGCATTGAAAACAAAAACAAAACTTAAAATTCAGGCATCCTTTGTGCATATTTTACAGAACATGATGCATACTGAATTTTGTGATACCATTGTTTTTTTATCTTCAAAAGTAACTCCATGAAAGAAGTAATCTATTTTCATGAAGACAAGCAAGTGGTGCCACCGAGCAATGTTATAGGTCAGATCGAAAGAGAGGTGACCTGTAATAAAACACCTGTAACAGCATAAATCCAAGATAGGGGAGTTTAATGCCATACTGTGGGGCATTTCAGGCATAGCAATAGCATAGCATGGAGATTAGCAATAATCACTTTGCAAAGAACCATGAAGCAGCCTGGTCGAGTGGTGGATCTGCTGTAGTGAATGTTGTGAAACTCTGAATTATAGATGTCAAATTGGGATAAAGTGAGCCTACATTTAGCCTACAGCAGTCTATAATCAGAACAAAATATATTGAGGTCAACATCCAGTTTGTTTTCAGACATTTGGTAATCATCCAACCACCTATCCCTTACCACCCCCATCATCATCATCATCATCATGCAGCACAGTCACGTCAGCACAGACTGGTCATCTTTCAGCTGTGTTCTTTCATTTTCTCCACAATACCAGCAATGCACAAGAAAGAAGGCTACTCTCCAGCAAATAGGCCAAGCACCTGAGCAAGGACAGACTACATGCAGCATTAGCTTCTGCCCGTCAGAAGGGGGCACTGCACTAAATGCGTCTACATTGTTCTCAGGAGTTTGAGGATATCTAAAACCATTGCTGACCTATATTTTTTGCCTCCACTTCCCACTTTATCCTTCACGATACATATTTGCAATGTATGACACCAACCGGTTTATTTAAATAAAGTAATAGACCGGCTCAAGGTGTCAATAACTCATTGTATCAGTAGATGGCGCTACAGCCACACGGTGCTCGCTATGATCGCTCACTTACCAATTTGATCTGTCAGCTTCAGTTTGGGGGGTAAATGAGCAAATTAGCTAATTAGTTTAAACATAAATAAAATGGCACATCAGCCTTATAAATAGTGGGTAATTTCAAGCATAAACTTGGGATTAACCTGCCTAAACTCACACGTCATTTGTTTCCACACTGTAGCATTTCATTAGTTTTATCTGAAGAATTGCCTTTGCCATTTATTTAAGCCTTATTACGCAGATTAATTTCTACACTAAGAGACAGCCATTAAAGCAACACAAAAGATGAAAATCAATGTATTCAGAAGGACATTTATTTCTTATATTCGCTTGAAAAGATTTTAACTGTTGAGACCAATGAAAATAATTCAAATGTTTTATTTTTGCTTAAGTGAGGTGGGTCAAACTGATTTTAAGCAGAAATTCAATATACAAAAGTAGAAACTGGAGCCACAGAAAATCAACTTGAGGTAGCATCAGGTACATTTTAAAATTGTATCTGTTGTAGTTATCTTTCTCCTGAATAAGTCTCTGTTCAGGAGTGTTCCACTGAGCGAAGGTTGAAGGTTTGAATCTTGCTTTCAATGTAAACATCATTCGTAGAGTGGTCAGTGTCTGTGTACACTGGTGTATAAATGTGTGTGTGAATGGGTGAGTGGTTCCTTGATATAAAGCGCTTTGAGTGCCCTGAGGGTGGAAAAGCCCTATGTAAAAATGTGCCCTGTTACCATCAGTGTTTAGGCCTAGGGAAATGTGCATTGTATTGGTGGTGTCCTCATTTTTGCCAAAATACAACAACATATCAACCTCTGACTGCAGTTACAGAATACTGTGTTGTTCTCTTTCCTGAAAACTAAACAAAGTTCATCCTTGAGAATGCCCAAGCTTGTCTGATCTTGCAAGCTAAGTAGAGTTGGGTCTGGTTAGTACTTGGATGAGAGATCTCTGGGAATACCAGGAGCCCCATTGGGATAGCAGTGGCTCAGTGATTAGAACGCAGCAGACTGTCATTGTGTCCTTGCGCACAACACTTCACAAACTGTGCCTCTAGTGAAGTACAATCGTGTATGAACGTATGTTTGTGAGAGTGAATGTGGGACAAAATGTTGAAATGAACCCTTGGGAACAGTCCTGTGTGTTTACAGTTTATTGTGTTGCATGTTCATTAACATGCACTCCCAACCGAGTAAACTACAAATAAAATTTAAAAAATCAAAGAATAAAACCTTAAGAGTGTGGGGTCTGGAATATCTCCTACATGTTTTTTTCTTTTTCATAATATGATTTATTTTTAAGGAGCTTTATTTACTAAGCAACACTTAGTACTGAAATTAAATCATCAGACTGTAATAATAACATTTTGGGAGGTCAGCCATTTTATTTTACTTCTGATAGGATAGTCAACCTGAGATTTTGAATTTCATTTTCAGAGGAGCCCTTGTCCCAGAGGGATACTTTTGTACATGTTTTTAGTGGCAGAGTAAACATGCAAACTCTACAATGTCGTTTACATTCTGTCCCCTAAACTACCATCTTGCTGTAGGTTAAACACCGCTGCTGCTGCTCTATAGCTTCTCTGTGTGACTCAGAATGTTGCACAAGTCAACAGCCTGCATCATCCCCAGACAAGCCAACCCATCAGCCCTAGAGGATATAGCCACCAGCTGCCAGCCACACACACACAAATGAACGAATTGTCATTTAGGAAAGAAGCTCTTATCAACAAATGCCAATCAATATCATTTATTTTCCTGTTGCCATAACAAAGCGGTCTTTTCATAATTGACATCCTGTTTGCTGATATCAATCTGTGACGTTCAGCCATATTGAAGACATCCTTGACCTTTGTAGGAATTACATGAGGATTTAGTCTCCCAAGATGACACTTTCACTGTCTGTTGTTTAATTGTCAGCAGATTTAGTTGTTTTACTCTACCAACATTTGTCAAATCAATTTCTACTATCCTAAAATTGGTATAGGGTGTGGGGGATTATGGTCCAGAAGCATTTTATATAACCAAAAGCAAAGATGCATCTCCTATTCTCCTTATTCTTGAAGTTGCCGCTATTGTCATTCGGGTTGTATTATTTTAGCATGAAGTTGGCAGATCAAATTGCTGTATTACAGCATCTTAAACTAAAGTGTATCATTGTTTGTTGAGTCAAGACCTTTCATTATGCATCATGTGGTCAAACTGGTTTGTCTAGTGTGTATAAACCTAAACCTTATTTTAATGTATACAAAGTTACATGCTCTGTACTTTCTCTCTTTTACATTTTGTACCTTTTCCAGGCTAGAGGCCCTCAATTTTCTGCCCCATTACTTTGGACAGACCTACAAAGTGGGACACACTGAAGACAAAGCTGGTTCTGCATCATGGTCTCACCACATGTTTGGAGCAGTTGTGGAATCTAGAGGGGGTAATGACTACATATCAAATTGGTCCTATACCAGTACTTCCTACATGTGTACTCCACAAAGACTCAGTTTGACAGTGATGAATAATGTGTACATGTGTCCTTCTCTCCGTTTTGCAGGCAACAGAGGAAGCATTCTGCCATTTCTCTCCACTTTTTCCTGCCTTGAAGAAATCTCCCAAAGAGGCTCATCAGAATTCAACATGCATCGCCAACTCGGTGCATCCAATCACGTGCGTACACAGAGTGCGCTTGTGTGTGTGTGTGCATAATATGCGTTTGTGTTCATGTAGGAGAATTCCCTCTCTTGAAGACCTCAAGGTCATAATACTTGGGAAATCACTATAGCAAGAATGAAAAGTGTGGAATTTTTTATTAGATCAAAATGGAGGATATGTTTTTATATGCAAATGTAGGTTTATGATGGCAGAGACACCACTAGCAGATGCGTGTTAGATTATTGATCTAAGTGCATCTCATTACACAGGCATTGCTGGCATGTGTTGGAACTTTCTCCTCCTATAATCTTGGTTAATCTAAAAGGGTTAACTCCATAGAAGGAACCATAGGTGTAAATTGGGAGAGCAATCCTGGTCCATGAGTCCACTTCTTCTTCCCCAAGATCGCAGTCATGTTTGATACCCAGTTCCCATGGCAACGGGGCGACCGTGGTGCACCTGACCTACATATGTGCAGTATGTACACAAACCCGTGCGATCCATCTGCTACAGTGGCTGTGGCGACGATGAGTGGGTCTAAGTGGATATTATGAGAGCATATGGGAGTTGGATGGTTTGTCTAGTTTCAGGAGCAATCGATGAGTCTAGTCCACAAAGACATTGAGTCACATTGATTACATTTGTTTATGTTTGTAATAAACGCTGCTAGCCTACATGTTAATATTGCTACCAGAATACTACTGTGTAGTAGTATTGCATTATTACAGGTGATGGATTTGAAACTCATCACTGTATTCTCTATGAAAAAGTGGGTTGGCCATCATTGTCTGTTAGAAGAGAACAGCACTGTATGAAATCTATCTATAAGGGACTACTTTAAAAACTACCAAAATACCTCACCTGCTTGTTAATCATTGATACTGGAACATTTAATACCAGATCACATGACTGTATAAACTAAGGGCTGGCCGCACCAGAACTGAGATGGGAAATAGGGCTTTTAGCAGTTTTGCTTCAGACAAATGGAATACATTCCAAGGAAAAGCAAAACTGGATACGTTGGTGACTCAACAACAAACGTTTATATACACACCTGCACTTGTTTTTGATGTTTTATATGGACTTACTTGTTTTGCTTGTTTTTCAGTTTATATTGTATTTTAAACAGGGCACCCATGAAAAAGAGAGCCCATGTGCTCTTATTGGGGCCCCCTGTATAAAAAAAGATAAATAAAATAAAATAAAATAAAATTATACCTGTATTGTTTGATTCAATTTGCGTTCTCTGGCCGCTACGGTCTGACAATATTTTGAGGCCGATATCTATAGGGTTGTTTTGATCATTTGATATGTGGCCTATAAATTCAGTTACTACAGGGCACATCTTTGTTTCATTAATTCACTTGATTTTAAAACTTTCAGTTGGTTAAATCAACAGTTTTGTAAAACCCTGCGAGGTAACTGCTGATGTGATTTTGACAAAAAATAAAAGTGTAATACTATATTATAAAATGTTTTTTTAAACAACCATAGCCCTGTCTCACTGCAAACCTATTAGAGAGCAGCAGTCCAATTTTGTGCAGCACTGTCAGTGCTTTTGACAAATATTAAAGGGGACATATTATGTACAATTGACTTTTATGAGCTTTTAACCATGTTCATCATTAGTTGCATTTTGCATGTTTGACTGATCTAGCACTACTCTGCATTCAATGCCTCAGGTTTTCAGCCCACTGCTCTGTGCTTGTGATTATTCGGTTTATTTATTTATCTTTAATAAAAACATGTAAAAGAAAATCTGCTGTTTATTAGAATGAAATGGCACTATGGAGAGACGGGGTGTCTTAGTTTCTGCAGTTCTAAACATGTCATTGGATTGGTTTCTATTATTAAGCCATTTTAGATCAATATTGTGGTTTAAACTAAATGTAAAACTGTTTAATAAATACCTGAGAAGCAAAGCATAATATCAGTTCTATAAACTGTCCATCTAAACTCTATAATAGCCTAAATCAAATTTTTGTCTTTGTGCATGTTCTCCTGGGACCATACTGGCCCACTTTTTGCCCAAATTAATAAAACTGGGCTGAGATGAGCGTCACAATCCAGCTGAGTAAATGTTTGTTGAAATACTGGCAGTTTCTTTGTCCCAATTACAGCAGTACTATGTAAAGTAATGTCTTGACAGCAATTGAAACTCACAAGATCTAATCCCAATATGTAAATATTGAACTTTTTTCTTTTGGCATAGAATAACATGCTAATTCATCTGAAGGAAATGTGAGCATTTCACAATACACACATACAGTAGATGTTAAATCCCATTTTAAATAGTCTTTACTCAAAAACATTATATTACACAACTTTTCATTCTCATGCAAGATATTTTGATACATTTCTCATGTCACAAACATGAATAGGGGGTTAAGGCTACGTGGTGATAGCACAACATATGAGCTGTTTGCAGCACAACTTCACAGTTTTCATTAGTCTGTCCTTCATAACAGACATGCCTCTATCTGACGGCAGCTCTATTCATCTTAAAGAAGAATAAACATGCAATGTCTCCTGGGATGTGAGACAAGAAAACACAGAACTGGAATCGGTGTCTATTAGCAGCTCTTAATTAGACTGATCCTTATGGTGCTGCACACGCCTCAAGACACAATAGTGAATGTGTGGAGTCCAAGTTATAGAAACTTTAGTCCAACTTTCCTTAATTCACAAAGGAAGATATGTCTTTCAAAACGGGTAGTACAAACACAAAATGATACAAATGCTTTTCTCATGTTTAATATAATTTTTCTTACATAAAGGGATTTGAATTCATTAATATTAAATGTAGAAAAATGATAGAAAACCTTGAAATTCATATCCTTACCATGATACTGACTTAGAAATGCTTTACTTAATTTGTTCTAATTGCTAAATAAATGCGGTTTCAGTCATTTGATCTACTGGTAGGTCACCTCTTCACAGATCTTACCTACAACTTGGCCTACTGGCCTCACCTGTTTGTCTCCATGGAAATAGATATGCTTAAAGCTATATTTTGGATCATGTCAGGCAAAGCAGTAACATCTCGATGGAGACAAACTGACGATGGGCCCTCCACCAGAAAATTTACATAGTGAACTTGATCAGTTTGATTTGATTGGTCAGATGAATCATCTATGTGTGGTAATTTTCTTGTCGTTAGCTTAGCCTTTTGAACCTTTTAGCATCTTCATTTATGTCTCATTTTAGTTACATATCAAACAAACATTTTATTTAATTGTTTTTTTATTGTTATTATTTATATTATCTTAATCAGTTCTGGTTTTCCAAATGAAGAGCCATTTTTTGCACCGGAAAGAAAGGCTCTCATGTTTACAGCAGCACTCTTAATCAAAGTTTGGACAAGCCCAGACTCGCTGTGTCGAAATGAGATCCATATGATAATGAGAAGGCTCGGTGAGAAAACTGCTGCTTATCTTGTGAAATAAAGCTGTGAAATAATGCATATATAATACTAATCACACATAAAACAGAGGACTACAGATTTACCCACTTTTTCTTTAAAAAAAGCAAAAAGATTTATTGACAATATATATAAATTGAGTAGTGATCTGATCAATTTTTGTTGTTCAAACACTGTCACTTGTTGTCTCCTTGCATGGTCAATCTGTGTCACGCACTAATAAAGTGACAAGCAGATTTAACCAATTGCGGTGAGGTGTAAACTCAGTGATGAAGCAGGTAGATGTAGTTACCACTTTAAGACAATATGTTAGCAAATCGAAATTGTGAACTGGGATTTAAGAAAATGGTTATATAATTTTTATTTTTATTTTTTACCATATTGCCATCTGCTTCTTTAATTTAACATGAAAACCTCAGCAACAATAATGCATACGTCTCACTTTGGCCATATATCGCTACATCACCCTCCACTGTCCCTGGTGAAGAGATTATTTTGACATTCAGCTGTGTAAGGTCCCTGGAACCTTACAGTCAAATGCGTCATATTAATTAAAATAGAGCTCAAAGGAGGAAGAGCAACCTTTCTGAGCATTCATTAAGGTTTAATGTTTTCATTCAACTGGGGAGGGAAATTATGTAAGACTTAAAACGTCATCAGCAGCGTTAGGCACAAAGCACTTCTTGCATAAAACAATGAACTTTAAAAGAAGAGTTTCAGAAAAGAAAAAAAAAGTATGTTCTTATTTGGCAAGGCCATATGGGCAGTAGTCTTTGCTTCAGAACTACAATTTAGTGTGTGAGATTAAAGAAGTAGCATACATAAAATAATCTTGGCACAGTCATTTTCCTGCAAAAGTAGTTTAATCCAACCGCTTATCCACACAGCTACAAAGATCATGAGTTGCAGATCACTCGCTGCTTTTACAGATATTATTCCAAAATTACTTTACTTTTGCTTGAGAACGGTTTCTGTCTCTAACCATCATAAATGCACTATGGACAAATTCAGCCATTTTAGACTCAGTTCATTTCCTCCCAGCTGGCCACAGGAAACTATTTCGCTGTTTCTTATGAAGTTCCTGCTAATATGAGACTTCTTACGATTAGCAGGAAAGCAGTTTCCACTTTCATCTCAGATTTTGTTGACTTCCTCACAACTAAAAACAACCTCCATATTTTGTGTTTTTACTGTTTCTACTGGAGCCGTGATGTGTTACTTCGCATTCGGATTAACAGTGTTGCTCTGTCTCTTTTCAACAAGACCATTTCTATTTATGTCTAGTCAAATTGTTTTTGTTTTTGGTTTTTTTTTTGGTTTTGTTTTGTTTTAGACATTTTGACAGTCTACACTAGAAGGTACAATGGCGTATGTAGATTTCCCTTGCCGGGAGTACATTTCTGCCTGACTAAACACAGCTTTTGTAGGAATGCAAATATGGGCCAGTGACAGCCTTAAGTTGCACACAAACACTCAAGGTGGCTGCAGAAGACAGAATGACAATCTATAATACTCAGATGTGTCTTAGTTTGAGATGGAAAAATCCAGTTAGCTCTTTTCCCACCTCTTTCAGTAATTACTTTCAGAACAGAGAGATGGAGCTTTTGTTTATGGGGCCAGCCTCAAAGTATGTGGCATGAAACCATTCAGTAACCCCTTTACCTTTGAAAAGTGCTTTCTTCTGTTGTGGAGAGCTGTTGAGTTGAACTGGGAAAAACATAACCTACTATCTAATATTTTTGAACAACAAACAGAAAACAAGGGATTTTTGTCACACTAACATTTGTGAAGAAGCAAGTTGTTCTGGTTACAAGAAATGTGTGTAGCTTCGTACTCAGTTTGGGCCAATCCTTTGAATTTTATAACCCACTTTATAACACTTAGATAATAGCACATTTTTCTCACAATCATACAAATTAAGGTTAAATTGCTACTCTGAAAGCAATAATCATAATAATAATAATGATGATAAATAAATAAATAATAATAATAATAATAATTTGCCCACATTGTAGAACGTTCCACGGACAAAGCACCATGTTAGGATTGGTTTGAATATTACTTGTGCCATAATCACTCAGTAAGATAAGCTATTTGTGAATCTTTGTGAGCTAGCATCACAACCTTGGAGAAAGACTGCACTTTATTTATCATCATTTATTTATCCGGGCATGCAACTACCGGTAACCCAAAGAGTACATCGACTTCTGTTACTAGTTTGAAACTTCAGATCCCTTTGGATATTTGGCTTTCTGACTGTATTTGCATTTATATTGTCAGTAGATGTGTTTTGTTTTACCACTTCCTTCAAGCCCAAAGCACAACAAATCCCCATATGCCATGTTCACAAGTGCTGTTCCAGAAATCTGTTAGTTTATGTAAGGCAATACTGAAACTTGTTTGTCTTTTTTCTAGGCTAGATTTTTAAACCAACAATTTAAAAATACTACCTTTCTCCTTGTGGGTTCTTCAAGGTTGCACAGCTATTACTTGAACTGGAGTCCTGCCTCGGGCTTGCGTCTGTCAGCACAAATGAATTGATTGTGTTGTGTCCTTATGACAGCGTCTGATTGGTCACTGCCCTGGAGTATAGTGTGGCGTGGCCTGTGATTGGCTGCCTGTGGCTTAGCTGAAAGTGATCACAGTAGAATTTGCTGGGTGATATTTCTGAACAGTTTTGGTGAGTTCCCCCGCTTCAAGGTCATGGGTCTGTAATCCTCACAGAATATTCAATCAGGGCTGACAAATTGAATCCTCTTTGAGGTTAAGTTAGGGTCCAGGTTCTCAGTAGAATATGAAACTTGAACTTTCAATTTGATGTAGCTTGAAACACAAAGGAATAATTGACTTTTACACAAAACTACGACTATGCACTTGTTACAATTGTATGCATAAGAATAATGACAATGTATTAGGAGGTCTATACCACAGGGAAATTTACTCGCTGCATTTGAACCATCACTAAATGTTGCTGGGGTAGTGTTGCCACAATGTCACAATAAAAAATCTAAAACTTGTGGGCGACCACAGTGCAAAGCTCAGGAACCTTTCTCCAGATCTTAAGCTTGCCTTGATCAGTACTAACTTTGCTTCTGACTGTACTTTGTTCTTAGGTGGATGGGGGAACCTGAAACACCTAGGGCACATGTGTCAAACTCAAGGCCCGTGGGCCAAATGTGACCCTCCACATCATTTTATGAGGCCCTCAACAGGGTAAATTAAAAGGTATGATGGTCTTAAAATGTCATTTTATCAGGAGATACACAGTTACACAGCCATATTTTTACATATAGGCAAATGCCTATGCAATGTTTGTAACCTGAATAAGTAATAAATGCAGAAACAGTTACTTAACAAGGTAAAACAGATTTGTTTTATATCTCCCCCTTTGAGGGCAGCCATTTTGCTGATGTGGCCCTTGGTGAAAATGTGTTTGACACCCCTGACCTAGGAGAAGCCCACATAGACAATATACAAAGTCCACACAGAAAGGCCCCATCTTGTCAAGGGAATTGATACCAAGACTTTCTTGCTGTGAGCGCTGGTGACCATAGGGATGACACAGTTACAAAATCTAATTATAGTGTTACAGTTATTGTGAGAAGATTTCAAATTTAGCGATTCTTCACAATTATTGACAACATGACTAAACCACAATGAAATCCTTAGCTTTCTTTCAGTCACATGTGTAATATATGTCACCAGCTTTATCATATCAAACATTTCTGAATGACAAAGCAAGATTAATGTGACAAAAAGGACTCTAATCTGTGCCAATCAAACAACTAGTCTGTATATGATAACTTTTGGCAGAATGGATTTGAATTAGCTGCATGTCTCAGTTCTTATTCTTATCAACATTGTAGAGCCAGCGTTTCATTTTGTGGCATCTCTCCAGTTGTGCTGTGTTGTTTGTGCCCAGCTGATGTTGCATAAACAAAGAACAAACAGCTGTGTTATGTGATCACATCGCCTGCAGTGAGACTGTACAACACACCTCTTTAGCAGTTAATAGCAGGACTTACCAGCATGCCAAGTGTGGTCAAGCTGTTCATGTTTTGTTAAAAAAAAAAAACAAAAAAGCCATCTTTGGAGCCATTCTCACCTTTCTCACTGTATGGTGCTGCTGTTTACTTATTTAAAGGCATCTCTAAAAAAGGGATAGTTCCTCTGAGAATGGTAGATATCTTGCTGAGAGCATATTTTTGCATATTCTGCGCATCAAGCTGAATTTTCCTGCACAATTTTCCCCATCACCTTTACTAAATTTCCAGTTACCATGGTGATTTTAACCACCAACAATGTCAGTTTCCTCTTGTGTTAGCCAGGGTCTTCAGTTTTGTTCAGGGATTCCACGTTGACTGGATGCCAAATGGTACATTGTTGGAGCTGCCTGCAGGCTGTTGGTATTCCGGGTACATTTCACCAGATGCATACTTCGAGCTGAGCCAATAAGAGCTGACAAGTTACAAGGGCTGGAAAATGTTGTTGGTTTTACTTGAACACAGTTACACCAAATGTTTTATGACACAGAGAAAACAACAAATCTGTGCAGGTCTCCAAAGTGGAACAAAAAACATGGCTGGCAGTCAACAGTTATCTTCTGAAACAAATAAGTGAGTATTGGGCATATAGGACTGATGAAGGAGACACGCTACATTAATCCTCGGTGGCAGAGTGGTTAGTTTGCTGCTTTTGAGCATGAGGATTATAGCTTTTCTTTCCTGGAACTATAATATTCTAAAGTAGTGTAGTCAGAATAGTAACATTTCAAACACATTTTTGAAAAAATATATTTCAACATTTCAAAATCATTATCTACGAGATTCTTTTTTCTTTAGATTTAGAGAAAAGTGCACTTGTTTTTCATGTTTTTGCTTTGCTTGGAATGCACCACAGTACGGCATTAAACATATCCATTTTTATTTAAATTTATTTATTTAAACAACAAAAAGACAGTACATTACAAAACATAACAGGACAATAAAATGATAAACCTGGTACAAAGCATAGGACAAAAAACAGAAATAAAACAATGATCAAAGCATAGGGTGGGTTGAGGGGCTGGGCTGGGGGCTTACAATGAGCTAATGTTTTATTATTGAACAGGTAAAATGAATGAATGAGTTTGTATCGTTATGAAGTTGAAACTAGTTTTGACATGCAGTTTCAAGGTTGAATCTCCATTATGTTTTATTTATTTTTTTCCTTTTCCTTTCTTACCAATTACCAATTTGAAAGAAACACTTGTATATCTCATGATGCCTTGTTGAATAGTTTTTTCCACTCAAAATGATAACTTAAGCCTGCAAAAAGGAAGGTACCCAGACAGTGGCTATGACTAAGCACGACATTATAATTTGGTAGATCTTAGGAAGAGGGTGTCCTGGTTAACCACTGACATCATCAGGCTGGCACTGGGAGCTGAGTCACCAAATCACCCCGGAGTACTTCCTGTTTGGATGAGGCACCTTTGTAATGAAAAAGGAATAATATTCATGTGTCATTCTGCAAGGGATGAAAGGAAAGCACAGGAAGAAAACAGCCATTATATCAAACATAAAAATCTGTTGAATAATAAAGCAGGAACATTAGACACTTCGAGTTGTGCAGCCAGCTGTTCCCCTTGAACTATTTAGACCCGTACCTCTTCTCCTCCTCCTCCTCTGTGTGCCCGGGTTGGTTACCTCACTAAATGGGTCATACAGAGAGAGTGTGGAGGGACACACAGCTGCACACTTCGATGGGGCCAAGGGAACAGGAAGTAAGTGGGCAGAGAGAAGGACACTAGGCGGCTGTTGATGAAGATTTGATGAACTTGAGTGAAATGCATCATGGTTCTAATGGCCCTCCATGTGCAGTGTCACTATAGTGGCAGTGGCTCTGTCTAATCTAATTGAATGAAGGTTAATCCATGAAATGTTGTATGGATAAATTCAGATTGACATAATTAGTGCTGCTATTGGTTGCTATTTCTGTTGTTTTGTTGCTTGTTACTATATTGTAGAACAGTGGTTCCCAAACATTTTTAAATCGCATAGCCCCTGGGACTTTTGATAACAAGTTGCACGCTGACACACTAGGAGAAAAAGTCTGTGGAAATCATACAATATCTAATAGTCAGAATATTGTGACTTATATTAAAGCATGCACATCACACTCAAAAGTTTTAGGAAAGCTTGAGAGATCCCATTCATAAAAATTCTGATCAATTAAAGACAAGATGGCAATTTGTTTTCTAAATTTTATTTTCTAAAACTCCCCTAGTGTCATACTGGGGGTACCTGGGCCACAGTTTGGGATACACTACAAGATACAGCATTGTTGGATCTTTTTGTGGAAAAAAAAAAACATTAATTAAATGCTATTATTAAAATTTGGTAGATTAAAAACAATTAGCCACCATTTCGATTAGGGATGATCAAAGTAATGCAACGAGTGAATTATTTCACATGATTATTTGTCATTGTATGGTATTTGCAATATCTTTGCTCTTTTACAGGCAGCCCTTTTCGTAAAAGCAACGTCTAGCCTGAAAATAAATGAATGCATTGTATTTATTTATAAATATACTTTATTTATAAATGTACTTTCATGTTCTAATTTATTTAATCTGTTTTGTCTCTACTGTACAAGGCAACATACTTAATACTTTAGCATTCTAAGGAAACACGCCAAATTTATTTATTATTTTCTGAAAGCACGGGCTCCACTCTACTCTAGGCTGTAACCCACACCAAAACAAGAGCAAAACAACAGCAGTCTCAACTCACTAGGGCCAGTCTCCAAAACAGACTTGTAAGTGATGAATAGAACCTTCACATCAACTTGTCGGCTTAGCAACCAAGTGTCACATACATAAGCGCTTACATTAACAGTTACAAGAACAACAAAAGGTGAGCAAAATATCAGATCATTACAATATGATAAGTGCTTATTACAGAAATGTCCATCATTGACAAGTAAAGAGTTAAAGTTTTGGTTCCATATAGCGTGGTTGCCTATGGAACGGTAGAGGCTTGCAATGTAAGCTTTGTATTTTCTCTATGCAGAAGGAATTTTTAGATATAATTTTTAATGATCCATTTACTGTGTGTGCTGATGTTATTAGCCGAATGTAAATATTGACCCTCTAACCTCAGTGGATTTTATTTTCAATCTTGTGCTTGCTGTTGGTAAGTGCACTGTCAATATGACCATGTGTAATGAGCATCCTTACACAGCAGCAGTCTTGTGTCCGTGCACAGACAGTTGTATGTCTCTCTCCCATATGCTGCTGAGTGTGTTTAGAGGAGCTCTCCAGTGCTTGGCTGCAGGATCAGATCTGCCAGATTGGACAGATGGCATTTCCTCTTCGAGCCATAGCTTTTAATAAAGAGCAGGCCATCAGAAGCAAAAGAGGGAAAGGTGTTGTGAGAGTGTCCAGGCAAATGTTAAAAATGAATAATGAAGTTAGGCTTTTACTTCGGTCTAGGTCTTAGATGACCAAATGTGTGTTGGCTCAGCTTTTCTAATTTTTGTCATTTGAAGAGAAACTGTTTCAGAAATTTGTGTCATTTGTTTTTTTCAGTTAATAAGGAGCAATAATTGGCTTTGAGTTAGGAATGTTTTAGGAAGCTGTTAAATCATCCAGACAGGTTCCATAGCAAAAGGACTTAATTGACTGAACTGTTTTTAAAGAGATCCGAGATTTTTGTTAGGGACTAGTTTAAATATCTCTCTGAAGGAAAGTTTTAGTTAACACATAAACAAACCCACCCTTGTTGTTAATTATTAATTTTTCAGATTTACAAAAATGCAATGTCATGTGAAGTTCTAAAATGAGATAGAGAAAAATTTAAAAAGCAAAAATAAGTATTTTTCATTTTTGATTAAAGACAAAATGAGGAGATATGATTAAGTATTAATTAATTATTATTCACATTAGTAAATAAGATGAAGGTGTACTGACTATCAAATTTAGTACAAAATAAATGCGCGTGTAAGAAACCTAGATTGTTTGCTTTCCTTAGTTAAGTGTCTGCGGAGGTTTGAGTCACTTATGCCACTCACAGGGGCTCTTAGTGTCACCTCAGTTGGTCCAATTTATCCACGGTCTACTGCACTTCCCTATTTAGATTTATCCTGGCAAGTGTGCAGGCTTTATTCTTTAAAGATGTGCCAGTTTTGATCCATCTTTAGCTTTCTGGAACTGAGCCCCTTGGTTGACGCTGATAGTGATGCAAAGGCTTCTCTGGGATTTTGTATTGAGTGAGACCAGACATTTTGGCATTTACTTTAAAGGTAAATAATGTGTTTATAACAAACTTGGAAGAGGCCTTATCTGAAGCAGCTCTTTGGTGGAATAAATAAGTAAATATCTCCACCCATTAGGGCCAAGTGACATGAATTAGAATGTGTTCTCTTAAGGGGTGCAGAGCAGAGAGACGTGCATCCATTTTCTAAAGCCCTGAGTCGTCTGAAGATAAGAGCCACGATAATGACAGATAAGTCCCTCATAAGACCACATTACGCAGCAGACAGCTGCTGTCTCCTTGCCTCTGTCTAAAATGTGGCTTCTGATATGATGCTCAACACTTTTACAATTGTGATTCAGTGTTCTCAGAAGGCAAATGTTTGTCAGTTATTATAAATAAATTCCAGTTATCAATACTATAAAAATGCAAACATACTTGTACTTGTGTTTCATGATACAGTATGTCCTGCTGTACATGTTGTTTCAACCAAACACTGGCTATATTTACATGCACACCACAGATCTGACAATATGATTTCTGGAGTTATCATGCTCATAAATAAAAGTTGGGCGATTCATGCAAAATGATTACTAATTTTCTGATGCACAACCACTTCTCATTTGCTCAACTTTCCTCTCCTCTTGTCTTTGGATGGACGTCCTCCGCAGTACTACAGGCCTTTACGTCACAGCAGCAGAGAGTGACGCAGATTCTATTCATGAAGGGGGATGCTCTGGCCCTGAAAACTGAGAGAGGGAGGGAGAGAGAGAGAGAGGGAGAGAATTTTAGGGGATTGTAGGGGAGAGTAATGGGGAGCTAGAGCAAACAAAAATGTTGAAAAGTAGGGGTAGTGAGAGGAACAGCATAAGTGTATGTGTTTGTGTGTGTGTGTGTGTGTGTGTGTGTGTGAGAGAGAGAGAGAAACCGAGGTAAAAGCTCATTTAATACAGAGAGTTGACAAGTGGTGTTTCTAGAAAAGGCGAGAGCTCCCCATCTTACACACATGCACAACAGTTTTATTTACCACTTGTAGGCAGGTAAGAACATGAGTGCTTCACTGGGTTAAATATATAAGTATAAGTCGGTAAAAACATCAGGTGCTCTTTGAGGATGTGAATGTTTACTTAGAGATAGCCAAAACCTGCCTTAAAAAGAGATGTACTGGTCGACAGAAGGATCTAAGGCACACATACATGGTGCATTAAAAGTCCTTTATTACAAAGCAGGATGCCTATGCATTTCGACCAAATAGGTCTTCTTCAGGGCATTGTAAAGATGCTAAAACACTACAGGTGTCCTTAAATAGTGGAATCATGTGACACTAGTCATTAGTCAACTACAAACAACATAACACTTACATAAAAATTTACAATACTTTTTCAAAAAGAGAAGACAAGTTATGTGACAGGAAAGACCCACTTTAACGCTACATAGAACTAAGAGCATTTTAAGTAATAAGAGTAGGCATGCCTGGGACATAAAATAAACATAAACAAATAAACAACAATAATTAAATAATATTTTAATCATTTCATCATATAATCATATTTCATTACAACATGGATGGTGAACGAGACAACAAATGTATGGATAACCACAAGACTGTGGTAAAAGGTCAGAACCTCCCTTTGAAACTTGAATACATTAGTTCAGATAATGACTCTGATGTGTGTGTAAATACTTAGAGAAACATGGAAAAGTCCAGTTCCTCCTTAAGACCAGGGAACTTGGTGGCTTTAAGAGTCACAATCAAAAATGTGTCGCTTAGTGAGAGCATTTTTAACCTGTGATGCCTCTGATGTTGTGAGGGATGACTTCTACAAAAACACTGATGAGGTAATTTGGATTTTTTGTTTTGATAACACATTACTCCCGATGTAAAAGCAGCCACAAAAACAATCAATTCAAGTCTTTAAGTGAAGTAGACCTGTTTATATCGCTGCAGTGATTACAGAATCCACATTGTTGAGAGGGTAAGTAGTTTTTTAACAGTTGGTCTTAAGAGCTGGTGCTCCATGGATAGTAAAAATAGGAGGTTCAGGTGGGAAAGTACTAGCATGCAAGGGATCACTGAAGAGAATGTTTTTCCTTATGATATGTTTGAGCTTGTATGCAAGGTTACTATATCTTATTAAACAGAATATTTTGTTGTTTTTTGTTTGGGACTTGGAGACCTTTTGGTGGATTTATTCTTAGATAATGCATCATTGAGTTATTTTTCCTTATCCTCGTTGCTGAAGCCATGCTATGCAAGTTAAATAGTGCCAGTCGGCAGCCTCTCATGTACAAGGGAAGGAAAGTGTATGTGGGGAAGAAGAGTCCAGCATTTGGAAACGTAAAAAAGCCACTGTGATCAGTGGAAGGAGTCAAGTATGGCATGTACAGATTATTTCATATTTGGCTTACAATAATGAGAGGCTAACAAACAAAGATCAGATATGATTCATCATAGTTCACAACTTCAAGCAACATTTGCTTCTTCAGCACCTACACCTGACTTGTTGAAGGAGCTGCTTCTTGTGAAAAATAAGCTTGAAATCCTGTTGTCTGCTGAGTAAAAAAAAAAAAAAAATGTTATTAAGTCCCACCATCTTACGACGACTACTACTACCAATTTGGAGATAAAGCAAGCAAGATACTTTTGTTGAGGAATTGGAAATTGCTATCAAGCCCTTATATTCTGGTAGGACTCCTGGACCAGATGGGTTTCCACTTTAATTTTTAAAAGTTTTCCCATCAATTAACCTTTTGAACAGGTGCAATGAGTCTGTGTCAGTGTGTCAAAGTGGGTATCCTTCTCCAGACATTAAGAATGGCACCTATATCTCTCATTGCAAAAAAGGGCAAGGATCCAACAAAATTTGCATCCTACTGCCCCATATGTCTGCTGAATGTTGAGGTTAAAATTTTAACTAAGGTCTTGGCTTTATGCTTGGAACATGTTCTGCCACAATTAATTTCAGCAGACCAAACAGGCTTTATAAGAAACTGATACTATTTTTTCAATATTTGCAGATTATTTGACATTAATTATATGTTAATGTTTCAAGATCACAATAATCTTCAAATTTAAACTACAAAAAAAAAATAAAATGTTGCCGACCCCTGCTCTAGAGCCTCTGGCAATTGCAATTAGGCAAAATATGGCAATAAGAGGTATATTTAGGGAATGTCTTCAACAAAAAGTAATTTTATATCCAGACGATATGATCTTGTACATCTCAGATCTGAATACTTCAATCCCTACTCTTGATGCATTTGGCAGCATTTCAGGATGTAAAATAAGTCGTCAGAAGAGTGAAAATTTCCCTGTTAACTCTCAGGCTCAGGCATACCCTCTGGATCAATTACCCTTTAAGGTTACTGGAGACAAGTTCACATATCTTGGTGTCTGCATAACAAACAAGGCAGATAATGTTTTTAATGAAAATATTCTCCCCCTGGTTAATGACCTAGAAGAGAGTATAAAACTCTGGTCTTCCCTAAATCTCTCTATCTACAAGTCTATCTAGAACAACCAAAAGAATTAGGTGGTATGGCCCTTCTAAAGTTACAGTTGTATTATTGGGCAGCGAATATCCGTCCAGTTATTCACTGGTTATATGAAGACCCAGGTGCTGACACCCCTTTGTGGTATATTTTGGTCCTGCAGTCCCACCTTATTAGATGCCCTAGAGTACTCCTCACTTTCATCTTACTCTTATCTCTTCAGAAAGAACAAACAGTTGTCTGCCACTCTTAAAATATAAAAACAGATTAGGAAACGCTATGGGTGACATTCCCTCTCATTCAGAGTCCCTGTACACGCAAATAATATGTTCCCCTCCTCTCTTGAGAGTAATGCTTTTTTAATCTGGCACAGTAAGGGAATCAAAATGCTCCAGGGTCTTTTTAAGAACAGGCAGTTTATTTTGTTCCAACAACTGTGTGTTGATTTTGACATCCCATGTACATTTTTTACGGTACTTACAGATCCATGACTGTTAGGAAGCAGTACATCCTATTCCCCACTCTTCCTCCTCAACTAGACATTGATAATTTGTTGACAACTTTTAAGTAATTTAAAGGAATGATATAAATTATTTATTTAATTATTATTATTTATTTATTTATTAACACATTATCCTTTACATACTACATACTGGATATTATTAAAAACACATGGAAATGGGATCTAGGAGTAGACTTACCAGCTGAAGATTGGGACAAATTTTTTAAACGGCTCCACACTTCATCAATTTGTGCCAGGCATGGCCTGTTACAATGTAAAATAGTACATCGAGTTCACTGATCAAAAGACAATCTAGTGAGGAGGTTCCCCAACACCAATCCAACTTGTGACCGGTGTAAAATAACAGAAGGTTATTCTTTCACATATTCTGGAGCTGTACCAAACCGGTCTCTTTCTGGACTCAAGTGTTTAAGACGTTGTCAGGCACTTTAAGGCTTCCCCTAGATCTTCATCCAGTGACGGCTCTCTTTCGAGTTATGTTGAATCCTTAATCCCTGGACAAATACCAACAAGACCAGCTGTACACTCCTTGCTTGTAGACTAGTTTTATTAAACTGGAAAAATGCACTGCCTCCATCAAACTCACAATGGATTAAAGACACCCTATATTTTACGAAAATGGAAAAGATCAGACACACTCTTAATGGACAGTCCAATAGTTTTTTTTGTTTTTTTTTAATCTGGCAACCTTTTCATAAATATGCAGATGAAAATTTGATGGAAATTTGTTTTTTTGTTTTGTTTTTTTTACTCATTTACTTATTATTTAGTATTATTTTATTTAGTTAGGATTTTTTGGGTCTTCTGTGTGGGAGGGTCGGGGTCGATGTTATGTTAATGTAATAACTTTTATCATAATGCTATTTTGCATAATATGAAAATCTTTATAAATAATGTGTTTAAAAAAACTATCATTAGGAAAAACTGGGACATTCTCTGCAGTGATCCCTCGCTTGTTACTGTCCTTCCTGAACCTCCTATTTTTGCTATTCATAGAGCACCAACTCTTAAAAACTGTAAAAAAACTACTTACCCCCTCAACAAAAGCCGCTCTTCCCCAAAGCAGGTGGAACATTCCAATGTAGATCCTGCAATAACTGCAGCCATATAAACATTTTACTTTGTTATTTTGAGCGTATATAGCATTTTCAAAACATTAAGAAGTAAAATGGTGATCTAGATATGTTATGTCTTAGCATTTGATACCCCATAGAACTGTAATACACCCTCTTTCCCCACCTTGCGAATCACATAATCTCACAAATTCATGGATCCTAGGTGTCTGGGGGTTACGATTTTGCACATTGTGCTGTGTTGTGTTGTGGCTGTGAAGTTCTATCCGAGAGTGGCAGACATGGCCACAGATGTTGCAGGTGTAAGTCGGCTTTGGGGAGGATGAAATTGTAGTGGTGAATTTGAGACTTCTACACATAACACATCTTTGAGCATTAACACTTTTTTCATTCAACCATAATGTAATTACTTGTTATTAAAGGGTATTTGAAGTAACATGCAGTGTAAAATAGTTTGACTGTTTTAATACTATTTCCAGTTAATCCTTTTCCCTCTTTATACTGTATTATGAAATAATTGTCTGTGTATAATAAGATAAATTAAGCTTGAGTGGAGTTGTTCCAGACGGCACTGATTGCATTGTGCTGTGAATTTAATATAGGTCAGTATTGTTTCTAAAGGTCAGACAGTGCCCATGTGTTGACAGCCATCATTGTTTACCCAGTCTGTCAGAGGATGAATTTAAAATGTGAAAATATATAAGCAGAACATTAACATCAGCCTTCTGCATTTTTAATATTATGCTGTGAGTGTGTTTGGACTGACAGTGATGTGTAATAACAAGAGAACATGTGTGACTGGAATTTGAATGTATCATGGTCACATCTTTACACCGGGTCTTTCTGCAGCTAATATGTTATTCCGGTCAAATGTCTTATAGGTGGCTGTTCTTTATTACAGTTCTTTATTATCTGATTTCTGGACATTTAAGATTATTTAAATGACATGCAAACCACAAAATCTGATGTGAGTATTCAGAGCGATTATGATCAGAAAGGAATTAGATGATTTTGCTGTTTACATGTAATTTTAATTATCTTATAACTCAAAAAAATTGGATGATAATCAGACTTGTGTACATGTAACCACAGCTAGTGATGTGTGGAATTTTACATGTTGAAAGAAGACAAGGCAATCCATCACTGATCCACTGTGTTTGACATGTTTTTGATGCTTTCGCCAATATTTCTTCCAATATTCCTGCCAATGTTCCTGCCAATATTTCTGTTTCTCTCAGATGCTCCAGATGTGGATCTGATCTGATGCAAAAAGCCCATCCAGCACACCACAGTCACACTGGAGCCTCTATCCATATTTGTGACTGATATCAGAAAGCATCAAGTCGGATTCACTCCAAAGATAAATTCTATCTTGCCCCAGCATTGATATAATTCTAAAATTGCAGAAATCTACTTCATGCAACAGACAAATTTAAAGAAAGCCTACACACATAAACGCAGCCAAATCTTTTAGTATCATATTCTTCCTTTGTATTCATTGTAACTTCTCTTTGGGAGTCTCCTGAAAATAGGTCAGAGTAGTTACAATCATTAGCTGCTCATTCTTCTCATGCACTACCTCGCCTGTTTCCTCTGCAAGCACATCAGCTTAGGCCCCATTACAAATAAACAGAGCATGTGTCCTTTTTGCATAATCATATCTCTTGTGCTTTTGTGCTTGGCTGATTTGAGGACAGCTGGGACACTTGAAAACATAATTGTGTTGTTTGCCCATGTCAGTGAAGAAGCCCTGACACTACTGCTGCAATTATGGCCACTGTGATCAGAGCTCCATTCAGATGGGTTAGACATGCACTGTGCTAAACCAGAAACGTCCCTGTCCCAGCCAGGTAAAGCTTGTGATGTAAGGAGATGAAATCTGCCGAGAGTGCATCAGAGGTTATTAGGAAACGCCCACCCAGCTGTTTGATCATATGTGCACTAGTGTGAGGTGTTCAGACTGCACTGTGATTAGGTAATGCTCTCTTAAGGTCAAGAGAGACAGAATCTGAGTTTTACTTTACTCAGTTACTTTATATAATCAATGACAAAGTTCCAATAATTTGCAACCTTTATACATATAATAATCTCCTCCTCACCCTCCGCGCGTGGTCTTTATCCCCTCTTTTTCCACATTCGGGACCTCTACCAGAGGCCTGGGAGCTTGAGGGTTCTGCGCAGTATCTTTGCTGTTCCTAGTACTGCACTTTTCTGGACTGAGATGTCTGATGTTTTTCCTGGGATCTGCTGTAGCCACTCCTCCAGTTTGGGGGTCACTGCCCCGAGTGCTCCGATGACCACCGGCACCACTGAGGCTTTCACCTTCCAGGCCTTCTCCAGCTCTTCTTTGAGCCCCTGGTATTTCTCTAGTTTCTCATGCTCCTTTTTCCTGATGTTCCCATCGCTTGGTACTGCGATGTCCACCACAACGGCTTTGCTCTGTTGTTTATCCACCACTACTATGTCCGGTTGGTTCGCTATCACCATTCTGTCAGTCTGTATCTGGAAGTCCCACAGGATCTTGGCTCCATCATTCTCCACTACCTTTGGAGGTGTTTCCCACCTTGACCTGGGGGTTTCCAGTCTGTACTCTGCACAGATGTTTCTGTACACTATGCCCGCCACTTGGTTATGCCGCTCCATGTATGCTTTCCCTGCCAGCATCTTACATCCTGCAGTTATGTGCTGGATTGTCTCAGGGGCCTCTTTGCACAGCCTACACCTTGGGTCTTGTCTGGTGTGGTAGATCTGGGCCTCTATCGCTCTTGTGCTCAAGGCCTGCTCCTGGACAGGATTAGTGCCTCTGTGCTGTCCTTCAGTCCAGCTTTCTCAAGCCATTGGTAGGATTTCTTGATATCAGCCACTTCAGTTATGTTCCGGTGGTACAGGGGCTTGTCGTTCCATGATGGTTCCTCCAGCTTCTCTTCCTCTGCACTCCACTGTCTGAGAGATTTGTTGAGCACGTCATCTGTTGGGGCCTTGTCTTGGAATACAGCTACGCCCTGCCAGTAATCAGATACCCAGCAGGTATATATATATATATATATATATATATATATATATATATATATATATATATATATATATATATATATACATACTCTCCACCAAAAAAGAGCTCAACAGGTTGGTATTTACACATTCATCATTGTATACAGAGTGGTCACGGTTAGGAAATTACAAGACTGCAATTTTGGTACTTTTCAAGTATCCATTGATCCTGTCCTGTGCATGATCTTGTAAGTAAACCTGGTGTTCTAACCCTGCTGCTTAGATCTCAAAATGCACTGAAATGCATGTGATTATTTTGTTTAACAATTTATATTTCAGTCATGAATACATAGGAAGTATTGATGGGGTCCTCACTGGGTTCCAGGTTTTCATCTGGGCAACCCAGGTAAATCCCATACTGGCTCCACTTTCAAGTGTGAGTGCTAGTGGATTATTAGACGGTTGTACAAGAACTCAGTCAGTAGTATGTATGCAGAGAGTTTAGCAAAAAGGGAAAAAACAAAACATGCTTGCATGCAAAACACTCACATATATTATAGCATAATATATTTGTGTGTCATACATCATCAAACCAAAATGGGGCTCAAGTACATTTTGCCCACTCATGACCCATGCCCACTTTCCCCACTTACATGCATGTGGTGCCCATACAGCCCAGCCAACATGGGTCCCACTATTGGCCACCCGAAGTGGGCCCACTTGGGTTTGCCCACTCACAGCCCATGGCCTTTTGGCGCTCTTACATCCCATGTGGCCTAGACATAAGCCATATGGGCTTACAGTGTTGGCTGGGATGATTCAGTTTGAGCAGACATGATCATCAGCATCAGGAGGAGAGATGCTGACATCTGTCCAGAATCAGGCAACAACTGGCTACTCAAAGTGTAGGTGATACATTCTGTGAGGAGACAAGCGATAGACCCTCCACCAGAAAATTTATAGGGCATCTTTAAGTAATGGAACTGAATAAGGCTAACGATAGTGAATTATTGGACTGGGCAATGACACTGTCATCACTCAGAGCCATAAACTGTTGAATTATGCAACTCTGAGCAGCTTGTTCCTTCAAAGCATGACTCAAAAAAAACACCAAAAAAAAAAAAACACACTGGTTGTAGGTGGAATAAACATGGTGGCACTAGGACCCTGAACACGTGAGCGCATTAGTTTTCCAGAGGGTGGAGACGATGAACAATGAAGGAGCTGACTGTAAAGAGCCACAAGCACCGGAGCAACATCTGAGACCACCCCCTTACCAACCTATAGCCTAAAGTCTCCGCGGACACACGGACAAGACGGGCGGACCACCTTGCGTGTGTTATACAGTTGAGGCGGGAACGCGGATTTGACGAGGTTTTCTGAGCATAGAAGTGAATGAATGGGTTTGTCTCGCCGTGTGTGCGGCTGAAGTGGGTCAGGTGGACCATTGGAGTAGCGAAAGATAAACAGACTTCGCTTCCAGGGCAGGCTGAGATGAAGAGGACGAAGGATGCTCATCATCTCCATCCACGCATCATGCAGTAATCCACAGCAAAATATTCTCCGGAGTCAGAACAATAGCTATCGATAGAGGACACGCTTAAAAAATACTGTTATTTCCTGGGAGAGGACGTCAAGTGAGTGCATTGCTGGTTCCACTGGAGCAAAACGGAGCAGGGCTGCGCGGCTCTGCTCCACTCAAGCCGATGCAGGACCATGGAGGAGACAGACAGGTCGCCAGCTGGTAATGTAATACAATTACATCTTCTGGAGCTTATGTGGTACCTATACGTTTGTGAGAGAACTATATGAGGAGTTTAATTTTCAAATTCCTTGTCACGTAAAACGTCTTCCAACTAACTTTGCCATATCTTTAACCTTAGGCAATCTGAACGGTCTATATTTCCATCAAGATGAATAATATGCAAATAGTGTAGTTATAGACTAACAGTAATGGCCTATTTAGGATTGTTGTTTTTTTTTTTTTTTTTGTTTGGTTTTTTTTTTTGTGTTTTTTTTTGCAGCGTAGTTTATTTTATTTCTTTGCTATTTTGGCACGTTAACGTTTGTTTTTTAGTCTTCGCCCATTACACAGTGGATGGATGTGAGGGAATCCGGGTCACTCTACTTTTAATGACCCTTTTTATTCTTGGTCCGAGGTAGATAGGTGATATCTCATTGTTAAAGCTCATTTTAAATGGGCAGATGACTCGCTCGCGCAAAGCTCCCCTAAAAGCAAAAGCTGCAAAAGTCTGGCAATGTCGAGTCTGGATAATCTGGTCATTTTAATAGGGTTTAAATATTGCTTTTGTATTTTTGTTTTGTATTAAAATGTGCGTGAGATAGGACAGCCTTTCTCTTACCATAATGAGCAGCCATATGCAGCCCAGCATGCAATAAAAGAAGGGATTAAAAACAAAAGCATGGCAAAAAATCTACAAAATGGTATAAATATAAAATACATAGACATACACTTACTAAGCAGTTGACGAAGTGGCAACACAAACCATCATTAGATAGACCTTCCTAGCTTCAGATGTTTTATCTCTTTCTCAGATGTTTTTTTTTTTTTTTAATGTAGTAGTCATTAGTCAATATAGGGACACTTAGAGGACATACAAATACTGGTCTTTCCTGTAATTTTGAAGGCATAAGACCATAAATAGTTGAGCTTGAGCAGAGTTCATCCTTGATACCTTGATATAACACCTCACTTACATACATACATTATGCTTATCATGTCTATTGAATAACACTCATTAAGATGTAGTGTTTGTTTAAGACGTGTCAAAAGCACTTAACCATGTAATTAACTCACACTCTTTGTATTTTGATCCTTTTGGTTTTGCTCGCAGTAAATCACGTGCCTTAATGTTATCATTTGTCGATGGGTATTCTGACCTAATCTTTTAACCAGGCTGGAGGCTCAGCAACACTTGTTATTTATGTATGCAGTGTGCTCGTTATGTATTCTTTTATTTGTATTTTATTTATATTTGTGGCGACTAATCCCCATTGTGTATAATTAACTAACAATCAAGTACAGGACATACGCAGGCTAATGAGGAGGAAGCCCTGTCCTCTTTAGTGATGCTGCAATAACATTCCCCTGAACCTCATTTTCTGAGCTCATCAACAGTCCAATTTGCCCATGTACGTATTAGACATCAAAGAGGGTCCACACTTCTGTCATGCTTGACTCTGTCTCATTGGATTTCTCCCCCCTCCTGTTTCTCTCTCATCACATAAAGCCTCCTCATAGAAACTTGAGGCGACTGATGATGAAGTGGGGGAGCGAGGTACAATATGTTCCCCGCATGGATTATGCTGAAGATATTTCAGCATTAGATTTTTCCTTAGGATGAGATTATGATTAGTGGAATGGGGGAGGTGCTGCTGATGGTGATTGTTATGAGGCGTTTACAGTCAGATGCTTGGAATATCCTAATCGGATACTCTATAATCCCACACTTGATGAGGTGAATCTGCCAGTGCTGTTTGTTTTGGTGCATCATTGTTCTCTCTGCAGCAAATCAAGAGAAGATTATAATCAGTGCGATATGATTGACACAGGAAAAGAGCAAGCCGCTTTGAAACTAATTTCATGATGAGCAGTTTACAAACTTTGTTATTATGCAGAGTAGGGTTGTCAAAAGTGTTGAAACACACAACAATGTATATTTATTACGTAATAATAACAACTCCAGCCTCAATGGGCATAAATGGTCATTCTGTACCAATTGCTATATCAATTCCTTGAAAGTCCTCCCCACCAGACTGTGTGGTTGCTGTGCTTTGATTTGTTAAGCTGTACCAGTGCAGCTTCCTCATTGGATGTTTAACCTTGGATATTGAGCAAGTTTTGGGTCATCACTGCGGGAGCTCATTGCTCCCGGCGGTATCTGCAGTAGCTCTGGTAGGTGGTCTCTTTGTAGTCTGTGGATGTGGAGCTAGCAACAGGAGGTGATGAGACAGGGAAGAGGGTGGAGGGGTCTGGTTAAATACTACAGGGCTCCGGTGTGAGTTTATGTCAGCGTGGACCAAGAATATCCATTGCTCTTGCTGCAGGTTCACCCATCACTGTACAGTGGGGATTAGTTCAGCCCACTCTCTCCTCAAGGTGATCCAGTTTTAGTATTTAGAACGCTCTTAGACTTTGGGTACCACCAGAAGACAAGCACATTAGTCATATCACATTTCACTCACTGTTTTTTCCCCTGACCTGGAGGCAGCACGCGCCAGGCATTTTGACTGTAAATTGGACGCAGGAGATCAGTCTTCAGCCTGTAATGACTTGGGCTGCCCAAAGCACTGCGACTAGTCCATTAGCAAAGGAGGAGGCAGAGGTAGAGACACACAGCAGCCTCAGCTATTTATTTATTTGTTTCATTAGTCCCTTGTTTATGTTTTCAGTAGCAGGTGAGAGAGATAGAGAGTGGGGAAAACAAGGATGGGAAATACTGCGCTGCACCTCAGTGTGCAATAACATAATCATATCCACATTTACTGGTATTTTACAACAGCAGTTAGTCTCCGGTTACTGATTATTTGAGTAAACCTCCCCATTGAGAACTGTTATATCAATATATATGCTTAGAATTCATTTTGTTTTTGTCATTTTTTCTTTTGCAATCTTTTGATGGGAAATTTTAGTGCTGGCCTCAACTTCTGAAAAAAACAAAATAAAACAAACAAACATAAAAAACAAAACAAAACAATAAAACAATAAAAGTTAACCATTCCAGCAGAAATTGTTATTTTTTAAAATCTGTTTTGTATCTATCTCATCAAGCAACAAACAATTGTGAAGAATATTTAGTGTAACAGTGCATATAAAATTAAACGTGAAGGAATACTAAAATAAATACTTTTAAAACTGCGTGGGTGGTGCATCTCTAAAATAGTTCACCCTCACCAGCTAGTTCACCCTTTGACCAGGCTATAAAATGTTGTTGTTGCACTCCCGTTGTCTCCCTTGAGTCCTTTTTTCTTTTTATTTGGCCCCAAGATGTGATCATCGCCTCCTTCAGATAGCCACATCTCAGTGGGTGTAGTAAAGCAGATCTTAGGGTTATTTTCAAGTTTAGTGGTGAAGAAGTTTGGAGATTTTAATACACCTCTAATCCCAAAGTTATGAGGTCCTCCTACTCCAGTGGTGATATTACAGAAACTAGAAAATGTCCAGGGCTTGGGTTTGAAAAGCTTATACCAGCAATTAAAAGAAAGTGTCTGACAGAAATCTTGTGGAGTTGAATATGTATTTATGGCGACCATGTTTGGAAGAGGAGCAGAGTGCATCATGGGAGGAGACGAGCTGGCTAGTGCAGTGGAGGCTCACAGCTGCACAATACAATGGGCCTTTGACACTGAAATTCAAATGATACACCAGACCTCTTCATGACCCAGCATTACTTCAGCCCTCACACATTTGAGACTGTTGCTCGTAATATATTTGCTTTTCAAATCTAGATTCGGAATATGTTCATCTGATTCAACAATAATCTATCTAGGAGTCGAGTGAGACATAAAAATGATTATAAAAGTCTCAAAACATAAGTTATAATACATAATTAGATTTTTCACACAACAAGGACTGGCAATACGTCTTGTAGCACAAGATCTTTCCCCATTTCAACTGCCATCTTTATAAAAAACAAAAAAAAAGTGTGTCAGGTTGCTCATCTGATGTAAAACCTATTCCCCATTACCAGCGCAAATGACTACATGTGGCAATTCCTTTCAACATATCTCTACTTCTACATTATGGACATCATGTCTCTTATTTTAGCCTAATAATTACTTTGGCCAATGAGTTTCTACATCCCTCAATCATTTTAGACCCTTAATTGGATTTGTACAAGGAAATGCGTGGGTGGGCTGTAATCTAAAATCTACAGTATCCGGAAAGTACCTAATGTAATTTGCCTTTGTGTATTTCCGAGGTCATGAGTTGCCCTTGCTTGTTCAAATGTTTATTGAACAAACCTGAAGTGTACACTCTGGAGTCTGGATGATGATCAGCTTTTGTGTTGACTCACTGCGGCTGCCTTCAGTACGAGTGGGCTCCAATATTCATAGTCTGCTTATATAACCATCTCCAAGCTTCTGATAAGATAGAAGAAGGAGAAGGAAGAAGTGTGATTTTGTAAATTATTGGAACGAAAGATTTTCTGACAAGCCAAGAACACAGAAGAGCACATGGTTGCATCTTATTTTTAGCTTTCTCTGTCTGGCTCTATTAATAAAAAAACAGTTATGTGGTCAAATGTACCAGCTGAAAGCATCTTCTCTAGACCAAATCAATGCACCACACTGTTTGTGTTGACAAAATTCTACTGCTAAATTGTCAAAAAAAAGTAACTATAGGTTGAAGTTTGTCTTTGAGGCAACAGTGAATCATCAGAAGTCTAGTCCAGGGGTGCAAGAATCTAACCACTGTATCTCCTGTAAAATTGATATAGAATTATAATCTTTGAATGGTGCATGAAAGAAGCCATTAGCTAAAGTGTGCACCCTGATTTAGTTCCTATATTGGAGCATGTGTGACTGATCAGATGATTAAATTTGAGTGTGCGTTTTGGCCAGTGAGATCATTAGTCGGATTCACTCCATTTCATCAACAGTCCATTTGGCGCTTCCAGATAATTATTATTGTTATTCATAGTTTATTTAATGTTTCCCCTGTCGCTACATTTTCTCATGTCTCATTTCTGGTATCATTTGCAGATCGACTCTGGCCAAGTTTCCATTTAAAGCAACTATAGTTTTCTTACTGAATTAACATGACCTATGCTTGTTCAGCAAAAATGGTATTTTTGTTTTTGTCTGTTTGAATGTATCCTGAGAATTTGATTGTATCCATATGTTTCAGAATGATGAAAGCACCATTGCCGTAGTAATTAACAATTCAAAAAACACAATTCTTTTCAGTGATCAAATGTCGCCTATCCATGGGTTTCAGAATGATGAGAAATTAGGATCGTTGCTGTAGTGTTTAAGAATTTAAAATAAAATATATCTTTTGAATAGGAAAAAGAGGCTGAAACTCACAAGTAAACATGAATAAATTGGTGCTAATAATAGTATTGAATCATACAGTGGCAGCACATACCTCCCTTGGCTACCAGTCTTCCCCAGCTGTTTCCATATATTAGTCGTTCCACCTGTTCATATTGATTTTCCATCCCAGTCCACTCCAAGTGCAGTCATAAGTCCAGCCATTGGAACAGAGCTGCCCAGAATGATCTAGAGGGACAAGTGGAAGTGCATTGAATTGACTGAAAGAGCCAGCCCTTACCGGAATTGATTGTATGGAAATGAAGACCTGTTATAGCCCTCCAGATTTATGTCCTCTTTGGGAAGCACACAGGAAAATACATTACGCCAAAGAATACTGAGCACTAATCAGACACAAAGGCAAATAAATCACGAAAGATCATATATTCACCCTAACTGATCTGCCGGACCACCTGTCCATATGTATACTATTAAAAAAAGATCGAGTAAGCTGCTCTTTTGGTCGACATATCATGATTCAGTGATTTTCTGTCCAACAGAGATCTATGCTTTGAACATAGACACTTTTCCCAGCTGCTGATGGTATATGTGAATTACAGATGGGTTTAAGCAATCACAGTGAACTCTTAGGAACAGCATGTGGCTTTAGTTCGGCTACTTCTTAATGGTACATAAAGACACTATATTACATTCATTCAAATCAAAATCATGATCTAGAGTCTACAAAATTTGTGGTATGATTTGGGGATAAAATTATAGCTTCTACATCCATCACAACGCACTCCTTGCAAAACCTGCCAATATACTTTGCTTCTAATGCAAAACTTGTAATCTTCACTTAACATTATGACTCACAATACAGTATAATTAATTACAGTAATAACAACCTTGCTTGCAGTACTGCGGCTAATGTTTTACAGAATGGCAGAGATGACTCATTTTCACTAAAAAACATATTATTTTGATATCATATTTCAGTAGATAAATGTTAAATTGTTTTATTAGTTCATGTTGTCTGACCTGAAAATGAGCAAAGGATTGTGGTCTCTGAAGTCCTCCACAGTTTTACAATACAGCTACAACAAAACATGTTTGATATGATGTGTGATAATGCCAATACTTCTTATTCATACATACTGTATACATAAGTACTTAGTTTTAACAGATGAATTATGTATTATTCAGTATTCATATTGTGACCTTTATTGACTTATTATTATAGTAGTTTGAGTGACTCTCTAAACCCACTCTTTATCTATTTCTTTTCTTTCTAGTCTGCCCCACGGAGTCAAGGCGAGCCTGTCTCTCTCGCCTACTGGACCAGGGCGGGTTGGCAGCTCAGGCACCTCCCCTCCATCCAAGGGGGGCTACTGTGACAGGGTCCCGGTGGAGGATATGCAAGCCCTGACCCTCACCTCTCTATCCACAGCAGATGTAGCCAAGCAGTATGAGCACATCCGAGAGCTGGGCAAGGGCACATATGGGAAGGTGGACCTGGTGGCACAGAGAGCACAAGGTATCAGGGTCCTGACATTTGCTCCGGAACTGCACAATAGAACAGTAGAGAGATGAGGCACTGGGGTCATGGTCAAACCTTATTGAAAATTAAAGAAAACATATTATGCAAAATTGATGTTTAACCATGTAATATAATAATAATAATAATAATAATAATAATAATAATAATAATAATATGATGATGATAATAATAATAATAATAATAATAATAATAATAATAATAATAATAATAATAATAATAATATAATAATAATAATAATTATTATTATTATTATTATTATTATTATTATTATTATTATTATTATTATTATTATTATTGTTTTTACTTCTCTCTCTTCTCTTATCCATTCGAAGTTGTATTTAGAGTTATCCATGCACATACGAGTAATCTTTATTCTCCTCCCTAGACTCCCTCTTGTTTTAGATCATTGCAATTAATGTAATGGTCCGGAGGTTGTAGATGATAAATAAATAGCAGACAAAAGCGTGATATGTCAAGAATGTATCCAAATTAATTTTTCAAGTTTTCAGGTTTTTCAAGTTTTCAGGTTTTTCAAGTTCAAGTTTTTCAGTCTGCTGACTGAATAATGTGGTGTTTAAAGTACATTTGAGTCTAATCAATGTTACTTGAACAGTACAAAATAATGTAGAGAAGCACAAGCGTAGGATTTTCAGGTAGAGAACTGTTAAATTAGTCACCATGTGCATTGTCAAGAACACCTCCAGATTATGGTAAAACATTGGGATGTGAATGATCCAAACTTGTTAAAAGGCTAATAGCACCATGGTCCTTTTGAATAGTTGATGTATTATATCTAGCTGTTTGTAACACAAGAGGAGAGAGTTTTAGCATGCTTCTTTTTCAGTCTATGCGTTGGAATGAATAGAGCAGCAGTTAAAAGGATGAGTGTGCTGAAAAACTCATAAGGCTTTACTTCAAAGTTACTCTTTCTCAGTTTGAATGAAATCCATATTTGTGCTTTGCAAGACCTATTCACAGTTTATTTCCTACAGTAAGGGTGAAGAAATAAAAAAAAAAAAAATGTTAACCAAAACTCAGCCTCCTAAAACATTTTTTTATGACATTTGCTTAAAAAAAAAAATGACACCAATGTTTTAGAAATCTATTTTGTTTTTACAGGTACTAAAATAGCTCTGAAGTTTGTGACTAAGAACAAGACCAAGCTGAAGAGCTTCCTGCGGGAGTATAGTCTGACGGGCTCGCTCGGCTCCAGTCCTTTCATCATCAAAGTCTTAGACGTACTTTTTGAGACCGAGGAATGCTATGTATTTGGACAAGAATATGCACCCGCTGGGGACCTTTTCGACATCATCCCCCCACAGGTAACGCAATCATACAGCTGTTCTCCCAGAGCCCAGTTTCTCCAATCACTGGCCATGTGCAGTGCAGCACATTTAACAAGCCCTCTCGGGAAACAGGCCCTGTTCTGTCCTGCTTTTCGTTCGGCTCTGAGCTCTGCCTTTGTTTTAGTGCTGGAGCACGGGCTTCAAGCCTTTTCTAATGACTCATTAAAAATGGCTGCAGTATTCACAGTTGCTTTTGTTTCATATCACTTCTCCAGAGTCTATTATTTTTCACCCTATACTTTGTTTCACCTTTTAATATAGCCAGTTCTTTAGCTATTCATCTTGCCTGTACTGTATGTGTTTGGCTGTGAGGCTCTACTCTGGCCCACCTCCTGCTGTCAGCTCACAGTGTTCTTTATTTAGCCACTCTCCTCCTCTGTTTCAGGTGGGCCTGCCAGAGGACATGGTGAAGCGCTGTATGCAGCAGCTGGGCCTGGCCCTGGACTTCATGCATGGTAAAAGCCTGGTTCACAGAGATGTCAAACCAGAGAATGTGCTGCTCTTTGACCGTGAGTGTCGGAGGATAAAGCTGGCAGACTTTGGTATGACACGCCGTGTGGGCTGTAGAGTGAAGCGTGTGAGCGGGACCATCCCATACACTGCCCCTGAGGTGTGCAGAGCCAGTCGAACCGAGGGCTTCTTAGTGACCACCAGTCTGGATGTGTGGGCGTTTGGCGTGCTGGTCTTTTGTATGCTGACAGGTAACTTCCCCTGGGAGGCAGCACTACCCACTGATGCTTTCTATGAAGAGTTTAGGCGCTGGCAGAAGGCAGGATGTCCTTTGGGAACATACCCATCACAGTGGCGCCGCTTCACTGATGATGCTTTACGCATGTTCCAAAGGCTCTTAGCTGCAGAGCCAGAAAAACGCTGTGGAGTCAAAGACGTCTTCTGCTTTGTCAAGTATGAACTAGTGAGCGAGCTGAGACGCAGGGCCTCATGTCGGGCCAAGAGAGGGGAAAGGTCCAGCTCGGGTGTGTGTACAGGCAGCTGTACTTCTTCCTCCTCTTCCTCCACTTTGCGGTCTTCACACAGACACCCTGAGCCCTCCACTCCTCCAGGCACCACCTGCCTGAGGCCCGCCCCCCTCAAGCGCTCTGTCCTTTCTGATCCTCTGTCTCCCAGAGAGGACACTGGGCAGCACCAGTCTCCAGGACGAGACAAGAACAAAAGCCAGATGGTCATGGCCACTGCCATAGAGATCTGTGTGTGACTGCTCCAGTCTGAGCAGAGGACACAAATGTCTTCTGGCAGAGATAATAAGCCTAGAAGAGCAGTTAATGAACAGTGCCAAGGCTGGGTACTTTATCCATGAAAGACAAGCTCAGGATCACATCTCCGGCACTAGCAAATGGACACCATCCATCAGGACTTGGACAGCTCATCACGGCATACGCCTTTTAGGCTTGATTTGTGACCAAAGACTGCTTCCTGAGCAGAGAAGCCATGCAAGCTCCCTCTGCATCAGACATGTGTGTTTCCTGCCAACATACACTGTGGTGGTGCTAATGAATCTAGAATTAGATCCTGATAATGTATTCCTGTCTGTAATCTCATTCTGTGTTTTTCTTTAGCATATCTTAGAAGAGAAGGAGCCCTTTGAGAGGCGACTCATGTTGCGCCTGTGACTGGGGGGTTCTCTCTATAATTGTGTCTCACCTCCTCCAAACTTCCAACATAGGTCAAGAGTTTATGTTTTTTTTAAGATATTCAGTAACTTATAGTTGAAAGAAAGAAAACTTTAATGTAGCAGTTTTATATGTTTTGTACTGTTGATGTCTAGACTGAGATTAGGCATCACCTCAGGACTCTGCATTCTTTTCTTTGTTTGTAGAAATCTATTGACTAATGATTCCTTTCAACTGCTCTCAATGAGATTTGTTTTCAGTGGAACACAATAGACTACAGGGATTATTACTGTACATTTTTTGAGTGGAGACACAAATGAACAATGAGCTGAGAACAAGTTTGTTTTGTACCTGCTCTGTGTGTGTGTGTGTGTGTGTGTGTGTGTGTGTGTGTGTGTGTGTGTGTGTGTGTGTGTGTGTGTGTGTGTGTGTGTGTGTGTGTGTGTGTGTGTGTTTGTGTGTGTGTGTGTGTGGGTGTGAGTATCAAAAGCTCAAAAGCACAAGACTTTTGCACAAAGAAGTTATCAAAATAAGTATTCTTTATTGTAAATATTCAGCATAATATCAGGTAGTCTAACTACAGTATGTAGCTGTAAGTATTTTATACTGAAACAAGAGAAAATGGGATAATAATGGTACTGTCGGCATCAGGCAATGCATTGTATGTAGCAACAAATGAATGTAGTTTATTAAAATACAAATTTATAAGTGTAATAATTTAACTTTAAACTATGTTCAACATAGTAGCAGCTGCTATTATTTAATTTTAAAAAATGCCATTTTAAGTTATTTTTATCTCACTATGAGACACAAGGATGATTATAAACAAAACCTCAACCATTTGGTAAAAATGTAATTGGCTCAAAATGTTTACATGACATGAAAGATTTTCCATGAGTGGATATATTGCTGTACATTGTAGTATGTGCAGCTTTGATTTCCCCGCACTCTTTTTCTCAAACTTGCCTCTGACCTGATACAATATTTGATCCAATATTGTTTTGGGGAAACCTTTAAATGTACTCTCTATCTCAGAGCCCAGCTGTTGTGTGCTGGCTGCTGACCTCTGGGTGCACCACTGTAAACATTGATCCTGGCCATCATTAGTTACACTGTCTCAGCCCAATTACCACAGCCTGAGCAAATGCATCACTACTCTGTCTCCTCTGAGTACTTGTCACCAGTGTCTATCTTCTCTGTGTGTGAGTGCTGAGATGCTTTCACTTCCTTCAGTCTATGACACCTCCTATGACAGCCCATCATATCAGTCTCTATAGTGATTCACTGTCTGTCCTGTTTTTTTTCTCTTTCCAAGTGCAAATGAAACAACCACACATCTCCTCTCTCCCTCTCTCACTTCTGATCATTCTTGACTTCTGTGTATTCACTTTTTTCAAGTCCAGTGTCTTGATCGGTTCTGGCCAGGCTATATCACAGCTCCCCAAAAGGTTGCAATCATTTTTCCTATCTACTTTTCACTTTATTCTTAAATGACGAAACTGATAGAAGCTGATGGGTCTGTCAAAGTCGGGCATTGTATCTTCACATTTTGACCAGCGGTGTAACACTGGTCCAAAAATAGAGCTTTTGATTTCAGTTGGTCCATAATGTGGGCAGCTGTGGTGATTGGTACGTCACTGCCATTTGGATCAAGCCCCTGTAATCAGTCATTCCAATGTGCTCTACTTTTTCTGAGAGACTGTTATGACATCTGCTGTCAAGTACACAGGCGCGTGAGCTGTCAAATCGAATTCACGTTCTTTATGCCATAGGTCTACAGAGTAGCCTCCTGGTTGTTTCACAACGTTTATTTTCAATGCCAGTAGATTTACATTGTTAATAGTGTAAATAGTGTGTGGAGTGTGTCTTTATTAAATTACTATATGTTGAAATAAATTTATGCTCCAAAGTATGTGTGTCTTGTGCTTTCTGTGCCAAGAGCAAGAATTTTCTCAGGTCAGCTTTGTCCATAGATACACAGTGACATATTACATAACCGTGCCCTCTTGTACTCACCGCACCAGTACACATATATGTTCTGGATGCTTATTACACTCTTCAGAGTCTATTTGACAGAACTTTGAGAAAGCCACAAAGGGACCTATATAGTTTATTATTCATTTCTGGGTCTGACCAAGGATGGATTGAGCATTTACCCCTGAACTAAAGAACTAAAAGTGAACTATTATATCTTTATAATTGCAACATATGCCTTGGTGGAGCCTTTTGAATATTTTTCATTATAATTATTTTAGCAAGACTTACAAGTAAATACAGGGCAGAAGGTAGAACTTACGATGTATTTTCTAACATTGACTACTAGATCTTAAAATACATAATGTTCTTCAGCAAGTTTATAATTGCATTTGATTAAACATATGCAAATTCAAATGTTATCTACTGTCTATAGCCCATGACACTACAGCAATGATGGTTTGTGGCCAAGTGAAGAAATTAATTGCCATACTGAATTTACAACAAGGTCAGCATGACTCGTGCGGTTTCCTCTGGCTTTTGAGTTTTGCGCCACCAAACCCCCAGACTGCTTTAATATGCCGCCTCTCTTCTGAAAGTCTAATTAACACATCAGGAGATACGCGCTATCTGCTGCCCTCATAGACCCAATAGGTTCAAGGACGGCTGGATTGCGACCACTGAAAGAAGAGCATTTTGTCAGCGAGCCACTGTCTACTGCCACCAACTACAGTGCCCACCACAATTATTTGCAACCTAGATAATATACCATTTATCTTGATGTATATACCAACGACAGTTCTCTAGCAGAGAGTCCAGGTACTGAATTAGAATCTTTGTTATTGACCACGCAAACAGCTTGGTGGAATTTGCCTTCAGTAATTGAAAAGCATTGAAAAGGAAGCTCGCTCATTTATGTCAACAAAACATAAGCAGACAAAACATTAAAGACGTAAACAGTACACCAAAAAGTCATATCTATTGTACTGCACTTTATTGATGAGCATTCTCATCATCAGTGCATCAGACATAAGAAAAGAGAACCTTTATTTGACCCACAGTGGGGAATTTCTAGTGCAGAACAGCAAGAGAATTTAAATAGGCACTCAAAATCATGATAAATAAAAATATTATAAATAAATACACTGTGTAAGTATAATCAAACAAAATAAGATCCATGCTTTTTCATCACTTCAACAAAATATAATCCCAGTAATTAATATTTGTGCTAATTTATGGAGGATAAATTGTCACTTTTACCTCTTTTGACATAAAACAGCACTGGGTACATTTACATGGTCAGTAAAAATCACATAATAATTAGATACCCCAATCAATTAGGTCAGATTTTTGGTATGTGTTTACATAATGAAAATAATAATAATATTTGTATTTATAGTGCTCTTCAGTACATTCAACAACACTTTACAGAACAAATATTAAAACAGTCAAATGAGAAATAAACAAATAATGCAGGAAAGATAAAAACAGTAAATCATACAGACAAAAAGTTCAACATTAAAAGTTATTCTAAATAGATAGGTCTGGAGATTTTTCTTGAATGTGGGGAGGCCAGTGCAGTCACAGGGAGTTCCAGTGGGTACGGGTGGCTATGGAGAAGACTCACCAGGCTCGGAGCTTGGTCCTGTACGGGAAGGACAGGAGGTTGGAGTCGGAGGAGTGGAGGGAGCATGATGGAACAGGGGTGCAGCAGGACTGAGACATAGGAGGGAGCCTGGTTGTGAAGGGAATGAGATGCACTTTGAAGAGAAAACACTGAGACATGAAGAGCTAGTGGAGGTTCAAGAGGACAGGGGTGGTTCATGGGACCAGGTGTGTGTGAGAAGGCGGCAGTGGAGTGTTGGATGGATTGTAACTTATGACTTACTGAGCCGGGCAATATTTTTGAGGTGGAATAACACAGATAGGTTATTTTGGTTGACATGCTGTTTGAATGTGAAACTGGTGTCAAAGAGAAAACCAAGGATGCAGTTGACTGGGTATGGAGAAAGTGCAGTGTGGTCAAAGTTTAATTGGAAGTTTTGGATGGATTTGGAAGTATTTTGGGGCCAATTATAATTGTATCTGCTTTGTCACAGTTTTGTTGAAAAAGTTTTGCTAGAGCCAAGTTTTGAATTCAGACAGACAGGAGGTAAGTGTGGACAAAAAAACATGCACAAAAGAAATCTGATCATCAAACACACACACACACACACACACACACGTACATGCACATAGACACGCTAAAATACACAAGACTAAGTACAAACAGACATGAGGCTGGGTACAGATGAACCAGTTTAGAAAGCACCATCAGAGGAGAAAGAGAAATTTCACTTTCATTTTTGTCTTTGCCTCATTAGTTGCTTATTTGCATAATTTTCTTGTCAAAACCTGCACAGTTGTGAACAATCAAATGTGAACATCAAGTTTGACAATATTTGACATTTCTTGTTGGAGTGCACCATTTCAGAAGCTCAGGATTGTTCAATCTCAAGCCTCCGTTTGAACAGTAGCAGTAAATCAGGCTCAAATAAACCTAATCAGCTGAGACAGTGCAAGACAATGGAAAGGTCAGCAGTGACACGTAGGGCCGGAGCACCGGGCTGCAGCTTGTCTTTTCTAATAGTCCGCTCACATGAACTCATTGTGTTAGCCCCAATGCTTTGACTGAAAAGGTGGATGCTGCCAAAGCCAGGCCAAGCTGAGCCAAAGAGAAAGTATTTTACAGGTTCTGAAAAGAGCTCAAGTAGAGACGTTAGCTCTGAGATGAAAAGGAGAGAGAGGCTGTTGTCCGGGGGGATAAAACTGAACTGAGACTGTCAAAGATACTGTAAGCCCAACTTGACATTTTCGCTAGAAGAATTGACATCTCTTGTACTAAAACTTTAGATACAAATCGTTTTTCTCTTTCTCCACTATAGCATGTTTTTATGGACAATTTTGGTTATACTTTATAATAACTACACATTAGATAGCCTTAATAAAGCATGAAAAAGGCTTAACTCATAATGAACACATAGTCTAGTAATAGTTTATTAAGACTGAGTCAGGTTTAATTTAGGGGTTAGCCTCAATCATTCTTAACAAACTATTTATTCACTATGACACAGATAGTCTAAGTCTAATATAGTAACTTAAAAATCAGAGCAAAACACTTAACTCCTGTTTGTTGGCAATATTGTTGCATGCAATCCAAACTACACTTGATATTTTAAGTTTAAATCTTGTGTAGCCAGTACCATTTTGAGGCAATTTGTTAACTCTTTTCTTGTGAATAGGCTCCTACTGCTTTGCTGCCTCTTTGAAAGCCAAATGAATCTAAGCAGTGTGGAGGGCTGAATTTAAAGACTCTGGTAGGTGGTCCAAACGTGTGTGCAGAAAATATGAACGAGAGGAGCCGTCTCTGTGAGCTAAATGCTAAATCCTTCTCCATTCACATCTTCTCTGTGTGAACTAATGGTGGAAATATAAAACAGGTGTGATGGAAAGGAGGCCACCCCGACTGAGATTCATGTCAACTGTCACCGGTGTCACAGTCTCCCCCCGCAGCACTGGCTTATACAGCTCTGAAGAAAATGTTTAGAAAGTACCACTTGTCCTAGTTTGACTTTATCACTGTTGGAAATGTTTGACTGAAAGCAGGAGGCAGCAAGAGCCTCACAACTCCGTGTGTAAATCAAAGTGAAAAATATTCTTCAAAAGTTGCTGAAAAGAAATTGATTATCTAATTTATTCCAAAAGTGTTTGTGTTGCCGAATATTGCACAACATTTTACATAAAAAATTTACAAGCCATTTATGTGGCTGCCTCAAATGTTCTGAATTCATATGCCAATGTGTTTTAGGTTATACCCACAAAAAACTCAACAGCACTATGTAACTTTTCTGGTGGAGAGACTGCGACCTGCTTGTCTCCATGGAGATAGTAACGTATCTATCTCCACAGGTGACATCACCGTGCCATGTTACAGGTATGATCTTTGGAGAGGTGAGCACACTCACACTGAGAACTATTTTTAAGCAAATAACACCAGGCATAATTCTCTGCTGCACTATTGTCAGTCAGGTCACCTCAATCAAGTTTTGTACTCTTACAGAAACTCCCATCACATGTAATTAAGTACATGTGGGGCTAAAGAATTCTCAAATGTCCTCTCAAACACACCATGAATTTTAGTCTATCATTAAGACAATTACAAAAGAAGTCTTGGGCTACTCAGTTGGAAACCCCAGTATTATGACAAGGTGTGGCAGTTTCTGCTGGGTTGCCCACATGGTGACTGTGAAAAGCTGCTGTGCAAGGAAGTAGCAGATAGTGTTATAAAGTTATAATTACTATCATAGTGTGTGTGAATGACTACTCTTACAACCTCAGAACTTTAAAAATACTAATATGGGTTTATATATTTTAGTATAGACTGGCATTTTTGTTTTTTCTTGTCTTTTCTTTGTCTTTTTAGCTAAGGCTGTCCTGAAGCTGATGGAAATGTGGTTGCCAATCCACGTCAACCGTCTCGAAGACCATCATCAATCACATAGGACGATGGTTGAAGTGTCTTGCCCAAAGACACAACAACATGATACACAGCTACCAACATTTTGCCAATAAAGGCTGCTGTCTGCTTTGTGGATCTCACTTGGGTCAAACAAATATAACACAAAAGCAACTCAAACACCACTTCTAGCTATTGAAACCAGTATGGGGCTATAGAAATGCAGACCATTCTCTTGTAAACATGCAATTACTGTATACAGCATTTGCTTTGCGGTGGCTTTGTTGTTCACTATCTAGTTGTCAGCTTCATGCAGCAACAAACTGTGTCTAATCACTGCAGCATCATAGACAAAAAGACATTCTAAGTAATATCATTTGAGGCTCAATTTTGCACAGCAGAAACCCATGTACATTAATAGAGCCTGCTGCGTCACCTGGCTTCCTGCCTCTTACTTCTCTATATGAGTCACTCCCACTGAAATCTCCTGATGTGTTGTGAAAAACAGCTGGTGTATGCAGGCTGGTCGCCATAAGAAAGCCCTGGAAACTGGGACAGAGCGAGTCAAAGGGATATTCCTCCACACGTCTTCAGATCTGCATGCGAGACATTGTGTGAAAGAGTGTCAGATCACAGCAGGAGCGACAAGACAGGAGGCTCAGGATGTCAAAGCAGAGGAAGCACACGCAGCAACAGCAAAAATAAGTGGGGCAAATATACTGTATGTTTGCATCTGTGACTGTACAAGAATCAGGTCACTTAAGGACGCAGAATTAGAGTGATCATTTACATCTACTTATTTCATTCTCAGTAATTGTTGTCAGACAGAAACCAGTAGACAATGTGTGGTCGCCTGCCTCTATTGCTATAGCAACCGAGTTGATCCCAGTTTAGAAGTCTCAAATGTTCTCTGTTGTTTTGGCAAACCGCACTGTCTCTTCTAAAACGGTATGCTACTGTGTCTTCTTTATTTAATTTTTCATACTGTGCAATAGGAAATATAGTTTTGTCTCCATAGGCGTACGTTGTGAAAAAACAACACATATGTAGCCTATATGTTGTTGCACCCCAAAATGGCTAACTAAATATCCAGGGGTATAATGTGTTTGTTAATCCTGCTTTTTAGGTGGCCTTCCATAGTACAACTTTGGATTTCATATGGCCTATAGCTTTCATCAGAAATTCCTTTGTAAGGTGCACCATGCATTCTGGTGGAGAGTCCACCTGCCGTGTGTCTCCACTGAGATGTTATACACAATAATCAAGGATAGAGAGAGACTCAAAATAACAATACCAAGTATCACCAAAACCGTATCAATAATTCCAATGCTTTTTCTTGAATGAAAACCCTTATTTTGCTCACTAAAACTTTCCCTAAATTCACCACTTCTTCCTCGCTCCACTTTTGCCTTATGTGTCACAATAGGGAGCTTGTAGGCTGAATGTTTACTGCTGTGTAATTGATCTCGACGCCTGTCAAGAAATAATAGCAGCATTTTAAAACATCCCTGTCAATCCGGGAGCGCACATTGTTCCTAATATGACCCTGGGTAGCACCTTTTTTCATTCATATTCATTCTGGTGGCAGGAATATACCGCGTCTGTTTTTGATGGCATTTCTGAGCCCACCAGAATCTGTCAAACCAGGACACATCTATGGTTCCTTTGCAGCGCACACAAGAGGAGGCTCATTATAACTGGAGCAGGTACAGCGCCAAAGCTTCCAAACATTAAGGTGACATTTAGTTTTGTGTCAACATGCCACACGCTCATGAAAGGGAAGCAGGAGTGTGCACAGGTAAACAAGCACAGAAATAAGCCAGGCAGTGCTTGTGGAAGGGAGTTGATTAGCTTGCAGCATAACTACAAATGGAAAATTAAAACTGAGGAGTGTGACCTTAACCCAACTGTCATAGTGATGAATGTGAGCTAATGAAATAAGACAGTTGAGGTTAAAGAAGATTAATTCTTGTCTAATATTATTGTGCTCAACACGCAGTGTCCGGTGGATATGTTTTGCATGTCTTTTAAAGGGGTACCTTTCCTGATGGTGGGTCTAGGGGTCTCTCTATATTCTACAGTTTTGTCTAGAATGTTCCACAGTATGACATTAAGCTTTTCTTTCTCCATGGAGACAAGCACCAGGACAAAAATATTACCTCCAGCCATCAGAAAAATAAAGAGGCAACTTAAGTTATTGGTGAACTAGAGTATACTCAAGAATTGTGCATATTGGGCCAAGGGACAACATATTTTGTGTATTACTAATAAAAATGGTACCAAGCAAAATAAAAGTATTTCTGTTGTTCAATGGACAGAGCATTTATCCCTAAACTAAAACATAGCTAGGTCTGTTGACTAGATAATATCTTACTAATACCTTTGTGGTATTCTTGTCTTCCTCCTGTTTCTTCTAATTAGTATGTAAACAGCACATGTCCCCTCTCAGTTGCTGTACTCAGTCGCTCTGTCCGCGTGTCATTGCCAGTTTGCAAATTGCAGAGACCCCTGGGACGGCCCAGGAAAGCTTTGCATAATCATTGTTGTTGCTTTCAATTATCTTCTAATGAGTTTGGTAACAAGTGGGGACCGGAGACAATGCTCTGATGGATGAATTCATGGTTACGTTTTCGACGAAGTGGTCCATCTGGTTGGATCATTTCCCGTACAGCACTTTGAATAGGAAATGTCACCAACCAAATCAAGATGTATTTCTTGAAGAGCCCGATTATAATGGCTTTGACATTTTGATGTAGTATATGTTTAGAAAAAATCTCCATTAGTGGCTTTATTTGCTGGGCCTTCCCTCCAACTGCACTCTCAATTAGTGCAGGGAATATTTAAGATTCCTGCTGGGGCATCGATTTTGTATTATTGATCAGATATCATGTAGGGGGCAAGAGTTATGGCCCCCTCGGTGGGCTGTCCCGCTGAAAGAGATTGGTTATAAAGAAAAGAACAGTGAGGTGCTGCCGATGCCCCTGTTGAGAAAAGATAGCACAAAGGCAGAAAAACTGGTCACCTTTTACAAAAGAAAAATTATGTAATATCTTCGATCACCTGTGAGAGGTTAAGAATTTATATCTTTTTGTGCTTTTTAATAGATAGGAAAGGGCAACTCCAAGCACATAGCATTAGTGTAGGTAGGGAGACAGTTTTTGTGCAATAGTGAAAAAGCATTTTATCTGAATCACACAGTTTAATAGAGTAAAATAAACTTAATTATAAGCAAAAGATGCAAAGTGAAAGCTACATTAGCAATGCCCTGGCATGAGGTTTAATGAGGCAGAGAAAGTGAGATTGCAAAGGTCTAATGCCAAACTCAAGCATGAGGAAAAATGTAGAAGTAATGCACCAATTAAAGTCAAAACAGTTATATCCTTTTTATAGGCTCTGATCTCTCTGGCTGAAGTCACTATTTACTGAACAGACAGTGTTTACAATATTAAGTTAGCCATAGTCACTGTATTACACCTAAATCAGATGTAAACTTCAATCTCTCTTTTGTTTATGTAAAGTCCCTGCTTGCTTCAAAAGATCTATTCTGGTGCCTATCCCCAAATAATCTAAACCGAACAATTTAAATGATTACCACCCCATTGCCCTTATATCTGTGGTCATGAAATGCAATGAAAGACTCCATTACCACCTTCATTCCACCTACTTTTGACCCTTTACAGTTTGCTTATCATCCCAATAGATCCATTGATGATGCTATAGCCCACCTGCTTCACACTGTGCTACCTCATCTACCAAACTCTGCAGTCTGGGCTTACATCTCCCTATTTGTAAGTGGGTCCTCAACTTCTGTAAGGGTTGATGGCCACACATCCTCTTCCCTGTCCCTCAGCACTGGTGCTCCCCAGGGGTGTGTCCTTAGCCCCCTGTTTTACTCACTTCACACCCATGACTGCATCTCTACATCTGTATCCACCACTATTGTTAAGTTTACAGATGACACAGCTATCACGAGTTTGATTTCTCGCTCAGCAGAGAAGATCATCTTCATCTACATCTACAGTAAAAGATGCCGACACAGAGCCCAGAGGATTCTGCAGGACACCAGTCACTGTTCTCCCTGCTGCTATCAGGTGCTCATGTCTTCTCAGGGTTAAAATCGAGAGGATGAGGAAAAGCTTCTACCCCATAAGACCAGGAGTGAGCTACTCCTAACTTTCTCCTGCTCTCTGTATGTAATCTTTTTACTGTATATGTTGCCGGATGGTACATAAGAATTTCACTACATACTGTACTGTGTGCATGTGTGTATGTGACAAATAAAATAGAATAAATAAATAGATGCTGCACCTAGAATGTTCCACAGTAGTAGTAACCCATGTATCTCTATGGAGACAAGCAGATGACACCATTTGACCAAGTTGCAGGTACTGCTCCTAGTAAGAATGCATGTTTTCAAGATATTTTTTTTGAGAAATAAAAGCATTAATATTATCCTTTCACCCGAAAATATACAAAGTGCACCTGTAATACAATCTGTGTATTTGAATATCCTTGAAAAGTTTTACAGATCAAATGTAGGGTGTGTTACTTTTATATAAATAGTAATTCCTTGCACAGGTTTTGACCTCATTTCAGGCACCTGCGAAAAACAAAACTATTCCACCCTAAGATCATATCCTGACTTCAAAGTGGAGCAGAGTAGATGCCTTATCCACTGTTTCTATCCTTTACCCCACTTATCTTTTTTAAATCATATTTATGTTGTGCAAAGCCACAAATTACCAGAAGACAAAACCTAACATTTAAGCCTTCTTCTTTCCGAATGCCTTCCCTTGCTTTCAGTTCTGACAGAAGAGATGTACATACCAAAGCCCCCTTATGAAGCTTGACTCCTCGCGCTGCAAGCTAATGAAGAGAATCATGGTTTGACGTCACATGTTGGACCTGCACACCCCTCAATGAGCTCTCAGGCGCGAGGAATGTGCTGTGGGATACGCTTGACTGTCAGCCGAACATAATTTATCCAGTAGTGACCCAGTACTGCAAAATCACAGTAGGATTCATTTAAAAACAGTAGCAGATGAAAGAATGGGATTTGTTATGCTGGATATTTGAATGTACAAGTAAAGAGGCATCATTTGAAAGGTGTTTAGCTGTTCAGGTTCAAATTGCTCAAATGATTAGCGCTGATTGTTGACTTAGCTAATTTTGTGCAATCATAATAATTGTGATAATAACTGTAGGTGCAATGAACCAGCACACAAACAAACACCTGAGAATACAGGCATCTCTTTATTTCTTCTATTTGAAACTGGTCTTTTAGTAAATTTGAACATTCATATTCATTATATACTGCTGCTGAACTGGGTCAATCCAGTCCATTAAATGTCACATGTCAAATTTTTGTGTTTGATTGTTGTAAGAATGTATGGGCCATATATACACTTTATAAAGTTTAAAAATAGTTTGTAATTAGTCCGGTTTAGTTAAGCTTTAATTGTTTATTAGTTGTTTTTTTTTATTTGTTAATTAATCATTTGTAAAATATTATTTAAAATCTGTGCTTGTGTTGTTATTTTTATCACATATATTCTTTGTCAGTTAAAAAATGACATTTTATCTGGTTTATTGTTACTTCTCTCCTCCGTAGCTTCTTGTAATGGAGAAGAATTATGATTTTAAGATTATTCACAATTATTGATAATAAAGACATAACCAAAACATAACCAAACAATAGACATAACCAAACATTTAAATTCTTAATTCACTTTCATTCACATTATCATAGCTTTAGTATGTGACCATCTTTATTAGGCCAATTCACAGATCACACCGCAAGATGCTATCTGCATTAGATAGTGTATTTGCTTAGTCTTGACAGAAGAAGAACAGAGAGCACAGGTAAACCTGAACAAAGGCCAGGTGAGGGGAGGGCGGAGGTGGAGAGCAGGTATCACATTTGCCATCTACTGATAAAAATAATAATAATAAAATAAATCCCTCCCCAGCTGAGGTTATAAACACTCGCATGCACTGTTAACACATTTCTGTATGTTTAGCTTTTGCTTTAAAAATAAATGAGATGACGCCAAAGCTGTAGGTTCATCCTAGTCTGAGAGATCATCTTCTGAAAATAGAGTGGTGAGGTGTGGAGGGTGACTCATACCCACACCTCAGAATGAACTTAAGATGGCGCCCCCTACCTCCCGCTGGTTTGCTTTTGTCTCACACTGCAGCTGTGAATCTACCACTGTGCACTGAGCTTTGATTATAATGAAACACGTGTGACTGCTTTTATTCCATTCATTAAGTCAGTTCTCAGTGTTAAGTGTGTTTTACTCAATGCTAAGACTACTCCCAAATCTTTTTTTTTTCTTCTGAAATTCTCACAATTATTATTAGGAAATCTTCACCATCATGTGTGCTCTGAAAATCAAGTAGCTAAAAATGGTAAATAATCTAATGTAGTCCCCTTATTGACGTTAAACTACAAAATTTCTGCTGGAGTGCCCGCCACCTACTTGTCTCCATGAAGATGTTACTGCTTTGCTTAGAATGTTCCACAGTGTGTAATTAGACTTATCTTTCTTGTAGGTAATAAATCAGATACACAAGTTTAAAAACAGGCATTCTTACTGTGAGGAGCTTGCCTCTCCACAGAGCTGACCTGTAACTTGGCCTGGTGCCTCCTGTTTGTCTCTAAATAGTTTATATGGTATAGTTATAGTTCATGGTTAAATGCCATACTGTGAAACATTCTTGGCAAAGCAAAATTATCTCTATGGACACTAGCAAGTGACAGACCTTGCACCAGAAAACTTATGCAATGCTCCTTTAAAATGAATCCACCAAAAGCATGTGTATTCACCAGCAGTACAGGCCCTGGAGACATGTAACATGGATCATTACTTCCACTGTGGGGATATAACCTAAAACAACACAGCCCGGGTCACAGACAGAGTTATCCACAAAGACAAGTCAACAAGGACTGTGCTGGAGCTGTTCTTGGTATAGTTTTGCAGGGAATGAACACTATTAGACAGAAGTAGTGGTGAAGATAGGCAGAGAAAGTTAATAGAAACATACATTCAGTATAGTACATTTACTTGCAGAGGGTTGCCAAAAATCAGTAGGCAGGACAAAAAGTACACAAAGTACTTCAAAGTGCTTTATAGAATACGAAAGGCATTAAAATCACACAAATCAAAACATAAATAATCACAAATAATCATCATAAAATTAACATTAAAAGAGAAGACTGCAGAATAAAAATGTTTCAGTCATATGCTCAGCTAAACAGAACTGTTCTGAGCCTGGATTTAAACGTTGTCAAAGAAAAGATCTGCCTCACATCTTCAGGAAGATTGTTCGAGGTGTTAACTGCATAAAACTGAAACACTGATTCCTCATGTTTAGTCCTGACTCTGGGCACCAGCAGGAGGCCGGTCCCTGAAGTCCTCAGAGTGCGAGATGGTTCATATGGCACTAACATTTCGGAGATGTACATTGGTACTAGGCCATGGAAAGACTTACAGAAGCAGAGCTGCTTTAAAGGTCAATTCTCTGAGCTACAGGAAGCCAGTGCAGAGACCTGGACCACAGGACTTATGTGTTCGTACTTCCTGGTTCTAGTCAGGAACCGAGCAGCAGCATTCTGGATGTACTGCAACTGTCTTAACGCTCGTTTGGAGAAGCCAGTGAGCATGCAGCAACCTACTGGAGACAAATGCATGGATAAGTCTCTCCATGTCTGGTTTTGACAGTTTACCTTTGATTTTTGCAATGTTTTTTAGACAGTAGAAAGCTGCAGATGTTATGGATTTGATGTGGCTGTTAGTTCAAGTCTGAGTCCATTCATTCCTATTAGCCCTAGATTTCTACTCTGATTTGAAGGTTTTAGAGAGAGAGGTTGGAGATGACTGCTGAAACTTTCTCTATGTTTCTGTGGGCCAATGACTATGACTTTAGTTTTGTCTGCATTTAGCTGGAGAAAGTTGTTTTGCATCCACACACTGATCTGTTGGATGCAGTGGTCGAGTGAATCCACCGGTCCATATTCACCTGCTGCCAGTGAGATATAGATCTGACTGTCATCTGCATAGTTGTGGTAGGACACATTATTGCTGTGTATTATCTGGCCTAAAGGCAGCAGGTAGAGACTGAACAACAGGGGTCCCAAGGTTGACCCCTAGGGCACCCAACAGGTCAGGGACATTTTATCTGAGACACATTTTCCAATTTCGACAAAGTACTCCCTGTTTTCTAGACAGGATTTGAACCAGTTTAGTGCAGTACCAGAGATGCCCACCCAGTCCTATAGTGTCTGTAAGAAGATGAACAGTGTTAAAGGCAGCACTCAGATCTAACAGGATCAAGACTGAGACTTTGCCTGCATCAGTGTTCAGGTGGATGTCATGTGTCACCTTGATAAGAGCAGTCTCAGTGCTGTGGTGGGGTCTAAAACCTGACTGGAAAATATCATAGAAGTTATTAATTTGGAGAAAGTTAATAAGCTGTTGGTAAACAACTTTTTTCGAGGACTTTGCCCAAAAACGGCAGATTTGAGATTGAGACTTTAGAAATGTAGTGGGCATCCAGATATTCACTGATATAAAACTAGCCATATAAAGAAAAACAAACAAATAAAACAAACAAACGAAAAACAGACAAAACTGCATCTTCTCTAATAGCTCTCTAATGGTCTTCATATATATCTCAACTAGTATAATGCCAAGGTAATAACAAAATAAATCTATTCATTTGTGCTGACAATTTAATTTGCTGTCTAAAAATATGGGTATCAAAATCTGATTCAAGTGTAAAGTTTTTCCTTCGTTATTGAAAATTTTGAAGTTTGAAATTTTTGTATTGTCACAGCTCTGCCTACACGTAAAGTAATACTAGTTTCATTTGTTTAAGATACTTGCACCATGCCTTTGTGCTTTGATAAACTTCTGCAACAAGAGCTTTTTACAGTTTTTTTTTACTCAAACAAGAATTCCATTACAAAAAAATAGATGACATATGAAAACAAGAAGGCACAAAAAACAACATTAATTTGGCTGTGACATTGTTGGGGGTATTTTGAGCCACTAAATGAATTAAAATGCATTTGTGAATCTCCTTAAACTGTGTTAAGAGCCAAACAACAGCCTATCTCATTAAAGACATTACTAGCTCAGATACAGGGCGCAGTGGACACTTCTCTTTAATTATCTCATTGTATATCCAGGCAATTAAGGCTCTTGTGCTCACTCATCACCATGCTCCTCACTTTAAATACATCATTAAAATGAATCTGAGCGCTGCACAAAGGGTCTGTGTGCTGTGCATGGTGTTACCAAGCAATAATAAGAAAGATTTAAGATCAGTTTTGTCCAACACATTTAATAAGTTCAAACTGTATAATTGTTGTTTAGTTATGTAATAGTTTGATTTTGTATAAGCTATCAATAGTGAATCTATTACAGTAGCAGAAAGCATTTGCTAAGTTTAAACAATAACAAGGTTAAAAGTTTTTACTGACCTTTGCAGCTATTAATACATTTACTTTGTGATCAACAATGCATTCAATATTAATAACATTACACAGACAACAGTTTAGAGACTCCTAAGGTCTACAAACATTTGGAGACTACAGCGCCCTTTACATATCGATTATGCAAGCTTTTCCTGCCAAGGTTGTTTTTTTTGTTTTGTTTCTTATCTTTTACATTAGACACAAATGTGGAAAATAATGCCAGCCTGTCCTGAGTTAGCCCTGTAATATAAACCACAGCATATACTACCTGAATACACAATACACAAAATGCATTATTATCGAATTTGATTAAGTATTAAATGACCCTATGTGGCTTTCATAGCACCCTGATATAATTACAATATGTTCTGGCTTTATGTGCAAGCTGATTATGCAACACTATGATTAAATATTGTCCTATTACGTAAGGATTTCTTGAAAGAGCCTGCCTAGCGCTATAAAGTAGTGGCCAAATGGAAATAGTTTAAATGTCGGTCTGAGTAAAACTGAAACTCAAAGTGGAAGTGCTGCTTTAGAGTACTGGGTCTAAATTCCAGTGCCAGACACAATCAGTGGCTCTAAAATCTGGGTTGCCATAGCAGCCGGGTGAAAAGCAGCCTGCCGCAGCGGACAGTGTGGCTCAGTGACATATTAGGATCATGTGAAATCTTGTCTGTGATAAATGATTATAGTGTAAAAGAAGGCACAATTACAAATCTTCTTTCATTGAAATATAGTAATCTATTGCTCTGGGTGAAAATAATGCTGATTCAACAAGACACAGGAAAGTTTGCTCAGCAGAACTAACAAGTACATGTGGGTATTAAAGGTTTTTGTGAATTACAAGTAAAAAAAAACAAACCCCCCCCCCCAAAAAACAAACAAAAAAAAAAAAACAAAAAAAAAAAAAAAAAAAAAAAAACACAAAGCACTGCTTAATTGGATGTTTTTGGAAGTTCATCTTTATTTATTTAATTTTTAATCAAATCATTTACCACAATCACATGTCACTTGTAAGTTTGTTTCCTTAACTACATAATTAAAAAGGGATCTTACAGTTCTCTTAATGTTTAAAAATTAATATGCAATATATGATTGATTGGGGTTCAGACTGACCTCTCAGTGACATCTTCAAGTGCCCTGGCTCATATCCAAGTGGGTTCACGGGGTTGTGAAAAAGAGTGCTTTTAACTGGTAGTACAATACATAACAACATATATTAATGAAGGCATCACACACTGACACAAGCCACTCTCCCAGGGTCAAGCACACCAGTGGGAGTAACTCACATCTCAGCGCTACAAGTAAAGAGAACAACCACTACTGCAAACTTCCCTCAGGCTGGCCCAGTTTTTCACTTTTAATGTGTCACCTCAAGTTTTCCACCTTCTAAAGACTGACCCTGTTTCTATACTGTTCTGTAATTTGTCATCTAGCTGAATTTATTTTAGAACTTGATGTCCTAACTCCTGCATATTTGCTCTACATCCCAAATTAGTCCATTGGCTGGATTTCCTCCGCATATTCCTGAAAATGGCTATGGATACACCTATACAACAACAGATTTAGTTGTATTTAGACCTATGTATTTATCGCTCATTTGAATTGACTTGTGCATCAACATTACTTGGTGTAAATATATAGGTCACACTACATGAATATCGTAAATGTCACAATACTATGATAAATATAAATGCCAGGTGTTTATGTAAAATAAAGAACCAGGGCTAATGAAAATTTCGAGTTCAACTACATTTCCCACAATGCTCCGCTACGAAACTCCACGTGGTTGGTCAAACTAGTCAATGACGTAATAACTATGCGCATGTAACCTTGTATTTGTTTGGTAAAACATCATAAGGAAACATGCAAAGCTGCTTAAAACATTTTTAAACTTTATTAAGTCTTCTTCTGTACTATTTCTTCCCAGTCATGAGTAAATACATTCTACCAGTTTCTGTTTTTGGAACCGTTTTTGGTTGTGCTGTATTGCTGAAGTGAGTATCCACTGGTTTTATACCTACATGATATGCCTACACACAGCAAACTACACTGCAATAAGCGAAAGAGCTTTAGATTTAAACAGTATTAACCTCAAAATCGTATTGATATCTTAAAGCATTTGTACGATTTCTCTGGCTTTATATGAACTATTTCTTTATTAACCACTTTTTCTGTTCTCTGTAGAAACCATGTGACAGGTGGCCGATGTAAGAGTAAAGCTACAATACATGGCAAGACTGTGGTGATAACAGGAGCCAACACAGGCATTGGGAAAGAGACAGCCCGAGAGCTCGCTAAGAGAGGTGTGGAGACATGTCTAGCAGCATGAAAATTCCTGCAAATGTGATATGAGTTGGTGGACATAACTGTTACGTAATTTGTTTTTAAGCGGTCAATAAAACACTGCCTATACTCCTTCTGTATCCTCAGGAGGTCGTATCATTATGGGATGTCGAGACTTGGAGAAATGCGAGGCAGCTGCAAAGGAGATTCGAGGGAAAACACTGAATCCTCATGTTTACTCCTGCAAGCTTGATCTGGCCTCTATTAAGTCCATCCGTCAGTTTGCAGAAAGAATTAACAAAGGTTAAGCAAAACATTTCTTTGTGACTGTCAAATTAGAGTGTTATAATCAATCTAAATAATTTCAAAATATATATTATAGAAGAGAACCGTGTGGATATTTTGATAAACAATGCTGGAGTAATGCGATGTCCAGCTTGGAAGACAGAAGATGGCTTTGACATGCAGTTTGGGGTAAATCATCTAGGTATAAAGTATAATAAGACTATTCTTATTGATATACTGAAATATAATCTCTGCCTAATTTTCCCTGGGAATATCCTCCTTAATTCCTCCACAGGCCACTTCTTGTTGACAAATCTTTTGTTGGATAAGTTGAAAGAATCCGCCCCCAGCCGAGTGATCAACCTGACCTCGCTCGCCCACATCCTTGGAAAGATTGACTTTGAGGACTTGAACTGGGAGAACAAGAAGTTTGATACCAAGCAGGCGTACTGTCAGAGTAAGCTTGCCAATGTTCTGTTCACCAGAGAGCTGGCCAAGCGATTACAAGGCAAGTCTAGTGGCTCCTGCCGTTTTATGTAGGCATTGTGTGGGACTAGAGAATATGCAGTTGGATATAACTTTGTAACAATTTAATTTGTGTTGCTGTTACAGGTACAGGAGTAACAGTGAATGCTGTTCATCCAGGTGTTGTTGCCACAGACCTTGGGCGGCACACAGGTCTACACCAATCACAGTTCTCCAGCTCAGTGCTTAGTGAGTATTTCTTGTTTGAACTGTTACAAACCACCACTGGAACATTTTGCTAAAAGAAATATTGGCTTTAATAACTAACTGTTGACTATGTAGTGGTTGCATTAGCTCAGCTGATCAAAAGTTGGTAGTTCGATCCCTGGTGTGTAGTGTTGTATCCTTAGGCAAGACAATGCCTCCATCTGGTCTTGATGTACATTAAGTGTGATTGTGGTAGACAAAATGAGTACAGGCAAAAAAGCTTATTAATGATGTTACATGTTAAGAAACAATATATTTAGCTTTCAGTATGTGGATGTAGTCATCATCACTGATGCTGTGCTTTGTTACCTTGCATTTTTAATACTAAAACCGTGTGTTGCCTGCTGTGTCTGTGTAGTGAACCATTCCAAAAATTCCTTGATTTTCCTCTTCAGTGTTACTGTATGTTTGCTGCATATTTACCCTTGTGCACAGTAACTGCTTTTTACTGACATGATGAGCATTAAATTGGAAAAAAATATTTGGGAGAGCTGCAAAACTTAAAAGTCTTATTTCTTCCTATAGGTCCTTTTTTCACTCTTTTGGTGAAAAGCCCTGAGCTGGGGGCACAGCCCAGCATCTTCCTGGCGGTGTCTGAGGAGATGGAAGGTGTGACTGGACAGTACTATGATGTGATGACAGAGAAGGAGCCAGCGCCTCTGGCCCTGGATGATGAGGTCGCTCTGAGGTTATGGGAAGTCAGCAGTAGACTGGTGGGTCTGAAAGAGGACAGACCAAGCCAGTCAGAGCCAGCAGGATCAAAACAGAGCAGTGCTGTAGAGACACACAAGCTGAGCCCACAGACTTCCCCTACTGCAGCTACCTCAGCATCTGCACTGGAAAAACACTGAACATACGGAGTCACCACTGCACCCACCCAGGCCTTTAAAAATGTGTATACTGTATAGGAGAATGTATTTTAAAGGACAATGAAGCATAAATGTCTACTTAAATATCCAAACAATGTGTGACACACAATTGCTGCAAGAATAAAACTCTGAAATGATAGATGTATTAACCAAGTTTTGTTTTTTTCTGCCCAAATCGCTTCCCTTGATTCTCTTGCTGTTACTTTTCCTCAACTGTGCATGGATAAGATACTCAACTCTCGCACAAATAGCGCCCCCTGGACGCATACTAGCACAAAACAGAAGTAAATCAAGTAAGCCAAGTAATCCAAGTATGAGATTTACAATACACGTTATATAGGCAACACTCATGAACATATTCAGTAGCATAAAACATATTTTTTGTGGAATGATAAAACATTCTCTTGGAAGTTTAAACAAGAATTGACTAGTGGAATATATTCTTAATGACAACTGGAAGTGCACACGTGGTTGGTATTTTATTGGTTTATTCATTGTAATGCACACTTTTATGCGCACTCTAGTTCTCATATTACCCCATGATGCAGAGTATTTATTAAGTTAGAAAGCACTCACGTCGTATTTCTGGTGTTTGCTCTCAGGATTAAAGCTCTCAGGCAGCTATCAGCAAATGCCCACAGTAGATGCTTTTGACTATATGACCTTGTATATTTTAACATAGGTTAATTTACAGTAGCCTAAATCATTGCTGTGCGTGTGTGTGCGTGTGTTTTTTTTCTCCATTTTAGCCTTCTTTTTATTCCTATTTCTGGTGAACCATATTTTTGCACTATCCTATTTGGTTACACGTACTTTCAATTTAATGATATGCTAGTAAACATTCTGGCATAGATCAATGGATCTTAGTGCAGGGTCAGACTGTCTGGCAACGACCCTGAAACTCTACCTCTCATCGTTCAATCACGTGTGGTTTTAGAAGAGGAGACCCTCACTGGTGCCTCTGCATATGAGACATGTGGATTACATTACATCAGAATATCGCAACACATAATCAAACAAGCATTTAATCAATACAAATTTGACTCAGTGTCGGGGTATATGACTTACAGCAAATGAAATATACCCCGATGTTATATTGTATGCAGTACATGGCAATGGTTGAATTGATTGGTTTGCGCTCTTGAATGCGCCTCTGTCTTGGTCCGGACTACATTTCCCACAATGCCACAAAGCATCTCAAAGGCCGTCGAAAATCTTGTCCGAAGTCCAACAAGTTTCTTCGGAAAAGTGGTTAAACGGTGCACGCACTTGGGCTTGGGTAAGAATGAAGTTGAACTATGTAAAGAATAGCTTTTAATAATCTACCACCATAGAGTAAAGTGTCATGGTGCATAGGCAACTATGACCAGTCGGAGAAAGGCTAATGTCAGTACACTGCTCTAAAACACAACAGTTGCTTTGACAAAAGATATCGTGAAGGTGGCAGTCCATCTTTGCAAATGTTTAACGTTAGTTACACATACACACTCAAGCTAAAGTACAAAAAACGCAATTAATTTTTTTTTTTTTTTTTTCTGTAACTTTCTCAGGTAAGCAGCAAAGCATGGCAACCACACAAGAAAATAAAGAGCTGCTACCTGAAGATGTGGGCACAGATGACTGCCTGACCTCCTACACACACATTTACAGTCCTGATCTTCTCAAGTAACTACACCTAAAATACTTAAAATGTGCTTCACATAATAGAGTTGATTGTTGTATGCATTTTCCAGGGACCAGCTCGCTTTTATCACAGGTGGTGGATCAGGAATCGGACTCAGAATTGCTGAAATATTTATGAGGTGAGATATAAACACATGAATGTGTGATGAGTAAATTATAATTTACGAAAATGAAACACATAACAAGAGGTGGTTATCGTGCAACGTTTTGTGTACTTCAGACTTTCTTATCTTTAGTCACCCTGATGAGTTTTTTGCAGTGTTTGTTCAAGAGTTAAAGTTGCATATTGTAGATATTCATTTTTTTAGATGCATACTTGCATAAGTAAATGCACAATCTAGCTCATATATAGTATTTTTTGTTGTGTTTCTGGTAGACATGGCTGTGATACAGTTATTGCTAGTCGGAATCTGGACAAATTAAAAGAGGTAATGTACCAGTAAATGTAATTCATAAAAATATATTTTGTGTAGATCTATATACTGTGTATGCCCTCTTAGGCTGCTCAGAAGCTGTCTACTGCTACTGGACAGCGCTGCCTCCCTCTGTGCCTTGATGTAAGGAAACCTGAGAGCATCACGACTGCAGTAGATGAGACACTCAAAGAGTTTGGCCGAATAGACATCCTCATTAACAGTATGCAACTGTTTACTACATACAAAATTGTCATGGCAGCTATACTCAGTTGATATGTTGGTAGATGCTGCTGGAAACTTCCTTTGTCCTGCAACATCACTGTCCTTCAATGCCTTCAAAACTGTGCTGGAGATTGATACCATGGGCACATTCAACACCAGCAAAGTGGTTTATGAGAAGTGGTTCAAGGTACATTTTTCTTAAACTACACAAATATCTATAAAACAACAACTTTTGAGCTGTACACATGCTATTAATTGATGGCATTTCTGATGACTAAATCACCAAACGTTGAACTTGGTTAAATTTTTGCAGCTATTTCCAACTGCAGTCTTCTTCGTTGATGTATTGGGCTTGTATTTTGTATTGGCTTTCTACAGGATCATGGAGGCAATATTGTCAATATTTCTGCTACTCTTGGCTACAGAGGACAGGCACTCCAGGTGCATGCTGGCTCTGCCAAGGCTGCAAATGGTCATGACGTTTTTTTGTCCAAGAAGATTTTTTCCTTGTGTCAACTGTTTTATTAAAGCACTAATTGTATTTACATGTATTTTTAACAGATGCAATGACAAAACACCTGGCTGTGGAGTGGGGTCCAAGTGGAGTCAGAGTGAATACTGTAGCTCCTGGTCCTATCTCTGGCACAGAGGGCTTCCGTAGACTTGGTAAATATTAATTATCATCTTTTATTTAATTATAAAATAAAGGGTTAGTAATTCATGTGTCCATCCAAGGTGGACCAAGAGGTGAATCTGCTGGTGCTTTCCAATCTATTCCCCTTCAGCGTGCAGGCAACAAGACTGAGATGGCCCACTGCACTCTGTTCCTGGCCAGCCGTGCTTCTTCTTATGTGACAGGAGCCATTGTGGTTGCAGATGGTGGCGCATGGCTTTCTTCACCCAATGACTTTGCCATGCTTCTCGGTATGGCCTCACAATCTGCTAAACTATAAACATGGATTGCCTTGTTCTGTCATGATACAAGAGATTTATAACAAAAATTATCCTAACCGTGTGCAATATCTATAATGTAATTGTTATGTAATTTTAATAAAGAGTAATAAAGCAACTTATAGTAATCATCTTTTTATTTTTCATTGTCTTTCAGGTTATTGGTCATCTGAAAAAGAACAAAGACCAGTCAAATCTGAAAACAAATAGTTTACTAATTAGAATATACCATGTATGTTATGTACCTTTATTTCCTGTCTTTAGAGGTGCTTTTTTGCTGAAGCCATGATACACTACATTGACACACTACCAAAACGTTTAACGTTTCTGAAATTATAATTTCTACAGCATTGTTAAACATTTTTGTAATTTTGACATCACATGTGTAATATAAAATAAATATAAATAAATGTATTATTGTTTGACCCCGTTTTGTTTGTGGTTTTGTTTTCCCCTATATGCAGACTATACTCAAGCATTCCTGTCTTCTGTCAGCAGAGGGTGCTAACGGGCTAACTATTTAATTGTAAGTGGCCATTGACCGTATTTAATCACGGCACGGCAGCGGCAGTTATATCATTAGGGTTACACTATTATTTCTCAGAAGGTTGTGAGTAAACTACAAGAAAGGTTGCATGGTCATTGTGCAGGACTCCGTGGTCACTGACCCTAAACAAGCTTACCTTTGACCTTGTGCTAGAATAAAATCTAGGCAATTGTTTGTGCATCACTACTTGGTAGCCTAAACCAGAATTACATACATGAATATCAAAAGCTCCATATCCGTGGTACTGCGGGGTGATTTGTACGCGTGCGTGAGACGTCAGCGGTGTGTCTGCGGCGGTAGAAGGAGGAGGATGGGGCACTGCTGATGCTGATGCGAGAGCTTTCGGCGTCACAGATCAACATCGCCCAGGAGTCACAGTCGTATGATGAAGCAGGTTGTCGTTTTTTGCTGCACTTTTAATTCTCGTCACTTTCCCACGTTGGACCTAGAAGCGGACGATCTGTCGAGCTTGTGATCAATGAAGATCGCGGATAAATAACTCTGGTCGCCTCTTTCCCGTCGGTGGTGGTCTGGCCTGTCTTCGGAGACACAGGTGGATTGGGAAACGACGTCGAAAATCATCGATAAAAGGGAGCCACGAAACGAATACCGTTAAGCCTGAATCATCCATACCATGCTGCGTCTGAACGCAAATATCTGGCTTTGTTAGTGTTTGGGGAAACGCTGTTTTGCGTGTTAGCCAGCTATTAAGCTAATTTGGCTAGCTAGTCAGTCAGCTAACCACTGGCCAATGGCACAAGAGAAGCGAGATGCCTGGAGGAGGAATTATTTCAGCTCGTTAGCTTAAAATCTTTTCATCGCGACACGTTAAACAGCAACATGTGTTAAGTCTAGCATTTCCGTTTTATGCTTTGTTTTGAGGCTGCAGTCGAGCGCATCTATAAATTAGCTATATATGGATAAGAGTAAATGGATATGGACAATGTTGTGAAATACGACTATTTAGCGCGTAACGGTGTCGTATTTTACTTCATTTCGTTGGATATATGTTGCTGTAGTGTTCTTTTTTTCCCCACTGATGGACCGTCTTCAAATATAAGTGGATTATGTTGACTTTGGATGAGTCGAATCACTTGATACAGACACGATTGAGCCTGTTACGAGAGGAAGGGAGTGAGTCACAGTGACCGATACAGATAAGTAATACTGTTAGTTACGTTCACACTTTACAGTTTACATTCGTGAGAGAGAAAGTGGTTAGTATAAATGAGTATGTTGTATTTAAGTAAATGTGCCAGCAGTTAAGCTTAGAGTAGTATATTTTACTTTGCCAATGCCAATGTGTATGGAAAAATGTCCCTACCACTGAAACAATGGATGTTGACTGCTGTGAGATAAAATTAAATTGACAGCTTTATAAGGATTACCAGGGAACATTGCCAGCCTAAATGGAACCGGCACTCCTGTCTGGCCCTTTGGGGCACACACAGTGGGAGACAGAACAACCATTTCCTCTGGGATTTCACTCTCTGGACTCAGACAATGGGAGTGTGCTCTGTCAAAACAAGAGTGGCCAGACAGGTTTGGACATCAGAAACAGTGACCAGGACCATACATTCAATTCATTAGGTGAAGAAGTCCTTTTTCAAAACAAAGTCCCTCATTTGGACACTCTAATAAATATTGCTGAATTGTCTGGTGGAGATTTTAAATTTGAAAGGGATCACCAAACTAATTCCCAGGCTTTGCCCCAAAGAACAGAGGAACTGTCTTGCTCAGAAAATGGAGAGCCATCAGCGGTGGTCAGTGACTCCACCTTGTCATGGCTGTTTTCCCCAGGCCTGTTTGAAGTGTCTGGGAAAGGCACTACCTTTGACCAATCAAGTCAGCCTCAGGAGCCCACTGATGAAAACTCACATGCTCCTAGTTATGGGACTAATGCACAGACTGTGAGTGTGTCCTGCCTAACAGAAAACATTGACGTTTCTAAAACCTTAGATTCAGTTTTGTTGGTAGATTTCTTTTCAGATGAACATTTGTTTCCACATGAAGAGAGTGTCACAGAGGAGGCCACAGGACTCTCTTTCCCCCAGGAAGCTGTGTCACCTGACATTGGAGACAAAGGTCTATACCCAGATCAAGTGACTGATCTGCCACTAACCAGTACCTCCACAACTCCAAGTTTACCTGAGAACTGCCTTCTGCTCGACCACACAAGCACGCTGGAGGACTGCTTTCAACAATCCGTGCCTTTGTTGGATATCGAGGTTCCCTTTTGTGACAACAGCTTCTGCCCTGCCACTCCTGTTTCTCCTTCACTTTTATCAAATGAGCAAACAGGATCCACTGTAACTGCAAACCAAGGTTACGTGTCAGAACTGGAGCAGCTAGTGGAAATTTCAACTGATGAGGCTGACAGTGTTAAGGATGACACGAGACAGGACAACGCGGACCAAAATGAAGAAATGAAAGACACAAAATTACAATGTGAAATCAAAAATCAGGATTCAATAATGGCTTTAGATCTTTGTCCACCTACTGGGAAAGTCCACAATGAGAAGCACCCTGACACTTTACAAAGTGACACTTTGACAATTGAAGCAGCTCCAGAGCCAAATGAAGATTCAAACCACCTAGAAACATCAGACATAATGGATTTTTCAGCTCAGGACTCATCAGTGGAAGCAGATTGGACTAACAAGCAGACTGTGGAGGCACTGTGTCTCTCCAAGATGGTGGGAGATGACTCATTGCCTATAGTTCCAGCTGTCAACACAAGTGAAGAAGACGTCTCCCTTCTGAAAGCTGTGTTCGATGCTCTGGACCAGGATGGAGATGGATTTGTTCGCATTGAGGAGTTTATGGAGTTTGCAGTGGCGTATGGGGCAGATCAGGTGAGATGCCAATTTCTTCTTTAGTTTATAGTTGGCAGGGTTTGGCAGAAAGGGCCTTTATGCAGAAATAAGTGATTTATTATTGATTTTGTGCAGGCCTTCTGTGTGCTTCCCGGTAAAAGCTTTTGTAATGGCATTAGTGGAAACCCTAGGCAGTATTGTAGTAGGTAAAATTACTCACTCAAGTGAAGTCATTTTAATTTATAATAGTGTTTTTATCTTTACTTTCCCAACCACATTAACAGTTGCCCATCTTCAATCTTTTACACAGGTTAGTTGTGCATTTGGTAATAAGTTGTAGGATAGACTAATACAAGTTTCTATTCAGGAATGTGTAATGATGCTTTATTTGCAATACTTACTATATTCCAGTTGAGCTTCTCTAACATCACTAACATAAAGTATACAACAGAAGCCAGGTCCACATAATTATTAACAAGCTATGCCTATCTAATGGTTGACTCCTTTCCAAAATATTTTGTACATCTGAGTGGAATATCTCTTTGGTCCTGTTGACTGGTCCTTTTGTAACACTATTAATTCCATAATGGACGAGATTTCTATCCACATTTGGTGAAGTGTTTTGTTAAAGCTCAGATTTAAGTTTCAGAGCATATTGGCTCTAAGAGTTTCAGTGAGTCCTGGCGTTGTTCCCATTTGTCACATCATGACAAACCTTCATTCTCATTTGCATATCCCACTTGGTTTACAGATTATCTCTTCGGGAAATGATGCATTCCACTCCAACCACCACCAACTTAGAACTTCACTTAAACAGTTTTATAGCCTTGACTTTTTGAATGTATGTTGTTCTTCATGTTGAGCAGTGAGTGCCTCTGTACAGAAACCTTGACTTAAATAATCCACCAGTGAATAATTCAACTGGATGATGTAATGTGTACAGTTGTCATGTGCTCTCAGTTTGGTGTCAGATTTCTTTCCTGCTAGACACATTGATCCTCTCCAAATGTTTAGGAGGAAAAACCAAGCCCTGGCAAATAATTTCACAATTTTCAAATAATTGCGTTATGGTGGTTATTGTGAGACAACTGCTAACCTTAGACTTGCTAAAATTGTGTGGAAATTGTTTTTTATTTGCCATCATTGGCTGAAACAGTCATTTCTTAGATTGCTGATCAGATGGTAGTAATCCTGAAGTTGCCCTGAACAACAATTAAAGCTTTCTTTAATCACAATCTGAAAAATGCCACAATCTTTTTGTGAGTGACAAAAAGTATTTTTAATACAGAGATCCTCACAGTTTTTGTACAACTGTCCTTTTGAATAGTAGGATGAATTTTTGGCTCTGTGGTTTGCTAATGCAGTTTAATCCTTGTTCAAACCCCTGCATTGGTTGCGGGCTGCCCTGTGTCTAGCTGTAGGCATCTGTGGATCCCCAGGCAGAGAATTGTAAAGGATTAAGAGTAAAATGTTTTTGCCTGAGTCAGATGAACTTCATAGTTTGGGTGCAGACTATAGACCCTGACTTTTTGGGTGGAGACTGTACTGTGGTTATGATTTTAAGTCTTTTGGCACATCACATTTACATCACACAAGTTCGTAGGTGTGTCGTATTTCGAGTTTCTACTTCTTGAGTTGTCTTTAAAGTTTTTGTTGACATCTTAAGTGATTGTTCAGATTGATTATCTTTTTTGTGAATTGGATATTGTTACCAAGGCCTAGTGGAGCCAACCAGGTCACATTCCTACAGGAAACGTCTCTCTCTCATCTCCATTTCTTTCCTTATGGGATCTAGCAGCCAGGAAAATGCCTGCTGTCCCTGTCAGCTACTGTTTCACAGGACATTATTGAACCAGCAAAGAGTTTGATTTTCTAGACATGAATGATTAAAGCAAACTGGCAGAAGACTGCTTTATCTCCTGGAATTTGAGTAAGCTATTTAATCAAAGCAATTATTCACAAATATGTCATCACAGACTCTCAATGCTTTGTGGTAAGGCTGTAAAAGTGTTTCAGTAAATCAGTATTGCATAAGGGGAAAATAAAAACATATGTTAATTTGTTTGTTTTTGTTACACCAAGAAAGCCTGAACATATCATAGATGAGCTGTTTTCTGTAATTATGTTTCACCATAGTGATTTTTGCACAGCATTTTCGCAATATGAATGAGGAAATCCACAGGGCATAGCAATTATTACCATTGATCTAAGACAAACATGACAGCTAGTTTCTCAGTATGCACGTAATCCTAATAGATACAGCTTTCGTAAGAAGCCTGTTTCCAAGAATGAAGTCTTATTTTATTGGTATCTTTTCAATATATTGTCAACCTATAGTTTAGGTAGAGTGAATCTTTTTAGATTATACGGATATTATTAGCACCAGTAGTACAAGTTACATGTACTCAGTGCTTCACCACAAATACCTCCATAGTCTGTCACTCAAAGCAGGATGGAATCCACTAGGTATTTGCATGCTTGTGCCTCAGTGCAACCTATGCAAATGTCTCCCACTGACTAATTCCATGGAAAGATAAGTAGTCTTTTGGAGACTTGTACTGGATAGTGTGGTTTGAAAATGAGCGTCATGTAGCCCCCAACACAGCAGAAAAACCACTAAGACTTTATAGCTTTGGTTTTATCGAGTAATGTTGTCTTCTCAAGGAAACACATGGCCATGCTTTTTCCATTTCATACATACCATATTGAAAATATAGTTGAACTGAACAGTTTAAATTATGCTTTTTGTATGACCATGCATGTCTCAAACTTGAGATCAAATTGGTGTTCCCAATACAAACTAAACACAAGTCAGTCCTTTACCTATTCAGTCATGTTAAAAATAGACAAATAATCAAATTTAAAAAAATAAACTTTAGTAGCATTTTCCTTTATATTTTTTTGTAGAAACTTTATTTTGAAACACATTTCATTCATTGTGTGGTAAGTCAACCCCCTAGAGTTTCTGGTTGTGACTCCCTTTGGACCCAGAAACGACTCTTCGCTGCATTGTAGTCACCTCCTTATCACTCTGCACTCTTTAGCGAGCCCCCTCTCCCCTCACCCTATGCCTTTATGCACTGCCCTGCTAATCCACAAAGGAATGCTCTGAACACCAAAACCGTCCTACTTTTGCATTCACTTTGCTCCTTTTCTTAGAAATTCATATTCAAAGATGCTTTTTAACATGCCTCTAAACCTATAATCAATGGTTGTTAATGTTTTGCTTATGCACCATGCACATTTTGCCTTAGGAAAGACACTAACTAAAGGGCTCTCCTCCTCTTCACAAGGTCATGCACACATGGCTTGTGTGGTTCCAGCAAGGCATGCCCTGGCTTTGATTAGACACAAACAAGAGGTACTGAGAAACCACAGGCTTCAGTTCTCTATAAAAAGAGGGACTGAGATTCACTTTTTATGTTTTGTAGTCAGCCTTTGGCTTTAGTAAATTTGCCCAACATTTACTGCCTTATTGCAAGTATTTAAAAAAAGGTTAAGTGTAATATTTACACGGTGGTTATAAATTATTAGTTGCTATTCAAAATATTTAAAAAAAAAATGTCCAGTTCAGTATGTAAAGACATTCATGAAGATCCAATTCGATTCTGTTTGTTTAAACAGAAATGTTTAGATTAAAAATCATTTTAAAATAAATGTTTGGAAACCACAAGAGCGATAGGATTTCCAAAGTAGCACTGTGACTTCTAAAACAGTTTTAAATGTCACACAGACCACACCTTAACTTGCAACAGCTTTCGTCTCACCTCACCCAGCAGAGGGGTTTCTGAACAGCGGCTCAAAAAGAAAATCTTATTTCCTGCCAACTGCCATGTTCCTCCATGAAACGGAAAGCACTTGTGATGACAGGCATGTCTTTTCATACACTTTCCAAGTTGGTTGGAAATGCTGCAGAAGAACACGCAAAACGAAAAAGAAGCTAAAATGATCATTACTGTGTTGAACCGCAGTGATACTGACACACCTCCCCTGCAGCTGCTTTCTAATTTACAACATCATAAGCCCAGTGCATTGTTGGAAAATGCTTTATCACTTCATCCCTGACGAGATCAACAAGGTTTTTTTCATATATGCGCTTTCTGGATTCAAAGTCACTGTAAAAAAACCTCATTGGCTTTGAGTGAATATGTAAATGGTAACCTCAAAAACCTCACTCGGCGATCCCCCAGCTAATTTAGTCAGCATTACATGCCTGAAATTATACTGTAATCATGGGTTTTGTGTCATATTGGTGATGGGCAACCTTTGACTTACTCTGTAGTCTGTCATTTGTGTGAATTGATTTTGATTGCATAGCGCCTTTCTGAATGCAGTACTGCAAAGACCATTTTCCATATAGCAAGATACTGCAACAAGGAAATGCAAGATCGCAAACGGCAGTCTTCTAACTCAAAATTATAATCGTTTGGTGTGGACCCAATTCACCATCAGGATTCAGACATCTTAAGGATTTGTGCCTAAATGAAATTAAATAAAATTATGCAAGCCATAATGTCATTACTATTTTCTAAGGCATAACAAAATGTAAATTGTCATAGTAATGATAGCAGTGTTTTCTTTGGTTGGTGGAGTGGACATCTTCTTGTTGCCTGGATACGGATGGAGAAATATACAGCATGTAGGTGCACTTACGTAACCTATTTTACACTTGGGTGCTCAGAACAGCTGTGTCTTTGCCGATCTTTCTTCTCATTAAACATTCATACATTATATTACATTTGTATTTGTCCCGCTAGCCCATAATATCACCAAAAGCTAGCATTGCCTCCTTTGTTTTGCCTGTCACTGTGGTGCAAGCTGCTTCTTCAGAATCCTTGTGAACTCGCATTGCACAGAATCCAATAAATCCAGAAATCCCTCGACAGAAAAGCTCAGCAAAACGGTGAAGGTCAGGAGTTGTTTTTGCTCTTAGAGGCACATGATAGGCTGCATGCTATTCAGCAATTAAACTGCCTTTGCGAGATGAATGACCATAAACTGTCTTTTAGTAGTTTTTTTGGCATCTCCGTCTGTAAAATGCTGATTCGATTCTTTTGAATGTGGTTCACTGTTTTACTCAAGTCAAACATTACAGGCCAATATTTTCTCTTGTTTACAGAAAAAAACTTTCCATGTAGAATTACTTCATTTAGTAGTGTACAACTGCAGTTGTACTGCTAACTGCAGTTGTTGCTATGACAAGTAAATTAAATGTTTCTGATTTACTTGTTGTTTTTTTGCTTTAGGTGAAAGATTTGACCAAATTTCTGGATCCTAGTGGTCTGGGAGTGATAAGTTTTGAGGACTTTCGTCGTGGGATATCAGCAATTAGCAATGGAGGTATGTTTTTATCAAAAAAGGTAAATTAACCTGAAGGTTAATTACTATCCAATCAAAATCACAATTTTAATGGTTGTGCTTGGCTCAATGCAATGGCTTCAAACAACATAGTATCATGTATTGTATTAGAAAAGTCAGTTGTTAATCCTCTCATGGCTACCGGAAAAATTACTTGGATCATTAATGACTATCAGAAATATATGTTACATTTCAGTCTATTTCTAACATCTTGTAGTATTTTTAACCTTGACCCACTCTCCTGAAATTAAGCTTAATAGCAGTCCAAGAGCCACATTTAACCATTTAAACTCCACCAAAATTACAGACGCAGATGCTCCAAGTCTGATGTCATCCATTAGTGTCTTCTTTATGAGCCAGTCTGCCACTCCCCTAATTTTAGAGTAGACAGTGCTTGAACTGCACATTCTGGCATTTATTCCTAAACATCTGGCTCTCAGCGCCTTCCCCTGGCACCAGATACTGATACCACATAGTACACGAACTGAAGTAGTAATTTTAAAGCAGCAGAATGACCCAAATATCAGTACTTACTTACTGCCATACTAGTCTACTTTTACATGTCATGAGAAAGATAAGCCTATACCTGATTTTTACAGTCTTAAAAATGTAAAAAATAATAGTAGTTCATTTTAAATAGTGTACAATGGTAGAAACGTATTATACGCCGAGGAACCCATTTATTCATCTTGATTAAGTTTTACTTGCAAAGTAAGGCTCACGACAACTAGCATTTTAACAGTGCACTAGCCTTACTTCCTGGTTTGCGGATGATAACATTTTTTACATGAAAACATTGGGTACAGCCACCTTAAACAATGTATAACCCTTTAAAATCCTTTATAAGGCAATCTTCTTTGTCCAAAATTTTAAAAAGTTAATTTCTGCACTCACATATAGTGCACATACATGCAACTGATATACAAGGAAAATAGGATATTTAGAGATGGGGTTTCTATTGATTTAGTGACACCAAAACAAACTGTTCGGTGTCATATGTTTACCTGTGCTAACTCACACAATTAGAGCTGAGGCTGACGTCACTACAAAGCCACACTGTTTGCCTGTAGCCTCTCCCCTATTGATTCTTTGCACTGTTTTCTTTCTTTTGCTTTCTGGGTTGCACATCTCCAGTTACACCACCTTTGAATTATTCATGCATTGGAAAGCCTGAGCTGGCTGGCCACATGGGCAAACTGGCATGGTTTCACGTGGGAGGGGGCAGGGTCCTGTTCGCTTAAATAATTTAGAGCTTTCCTGTCACTTACTCATATGTTTCTTTTTTTGGCTACATAACAAATACAGCAGGTTTATGTAAAGATTGGATTTTTATTATTACCACTTCCATTACAATTTCAAGATTAATCTGATAAAATAAATTCAATTACATTTGATGAGTCTATTTACCATCATGGCTAGCTTCTATATTGGTCCTTAAAAGGTCTTGCCTGCTGCATGTCTGAGACACAAATATGTTTGAGGTGTCTGATAAATAATGAATCTTTCAGTAGCTCACAGGTAGTTTCAGTGTTTGTCTCTAAATGTGGACTGTGGGCTAAAAGAGCAGCTTATGTAAGGGCACAAAACATCAGGGTAACCCATAGCCTTTCACAGTCCTCCTGTTTGTGTTCACTTCTCTCAGCTGGGCGCTATTCACAGCACTGTTTACTTGATACAGGAGCCGCAAAGGATTGTGGGACATCATCTCTCACATTACAAAGGTTTAGTTTCAGGCTTTGTGTCTGTGTTCAGCAGATAGAGGTTGCTTTATTTGTTTTTTTATTGTTTTATTTTGTGACTATGGCCTTTAGGTGACACTTAAATCAGTATTGTAGTTACACAATAATATGCCCTCATAAACCTAAAGATTGCTGAGTGTAAATATGCCAAAGTAGGGCGACTAGGACATTTAAAAGTGCTGAGTACATAAACCAAACACAACACAGTCAGCTTTATCAATTCATCAAACATGGATAATGCTATCACAAAGTCACCTTTTTATTTTATGCAAATTGGATTAATGGATGGCACGTCATATTGGCACCTACCTAAATTACCTCAGATAAAAGCAAATGTCAGTAGATAATTGACCAAAATTGTTGCTGACGAGCTCCAAAAAATGTGTAGTTGCAAACTACATGTAGTAGAACATGAAATGCTACTCCATACAGGTACAAAGGCATAGTGTTATAGATAACTAATGTGTTCCCACTCTAACCTACTTTGTACTTCAATTGAGTGTTTTTGTATTTGCTTCATGACAATGAGATTAGGGAAAAATATAATTCTAACTGTTTCTTCCTTGATCAGTGGTTAACCATTTTGAAAATGGAGTCTCTATCCATTTTGCTAAACTAAGCCAACACAAACCAAACTGTGTCAGTACAAGGACATTGGCAGTCGAGCCTTTCTGTAGTTGTTATTGTGTTACATTAAACATGTCCTCTTCCTTCACACAGGCCCTGAGCCGCAGTTGTACGGAGTCAACTACAGCCCAGGCGATGGAGCTGTGGGCTGTCCCGAGGAGTATGATGAGGTGAGCCTTGTCCTGTTCTCACATTGTTGTAGCAGGTCACACACACTGACCTCCATGTGCACTCGCTCTCCCGTCTGTAATTCACTGAGCTATCATTACCTCGATGTGAATGCAGAGCTTGGACAGCCTGGTTTTGGCAGCTGGCAATCTGAGGTATTCTTTGGCAAATATTGAATTAGATGGAATGTGCCAGAAGATTTTGACATGTGTGTGGACTTGTGTTTTTGCACTTGCGGTCAGCATTTCTGGGATTCCTGTCTCCTCTTGAGCACGAATCTTGTATTTTTAACCCCATTGTTGCAAGCTTCTTGAAATGTAATATTCCTTTGCCCGTGCAACAAAGAATGTTTTGGCACACTATCACTGCCCTCATTTGGTGAGGCTAAGAAGTGCAGTGCTGTTTTATTATTGTATCTACTCTACTATAGACCTGCTTCATTTATGTATATGTCAAGTATAAGGTTGTGTGCTATATATAGTGCATGCAATGTGAAATTTTGGTGAAACAAGATTCTACATGGGTCTGATAAATACTAATTTAATATTGCTGTTACATTTAGCGGGTTTACATAGGATGCCCATCTTGAGCGCAATTTCTAAGTACTTGAGTTTTGACTTGCTACTGGAATAAATACTTTTAAGATTCATCTCTTGCCGTAAAATTGTTATTTATTATTATTTAGTTTATCGGTGCATTTGTTTCCCAGACTTGAGACAGCAAAACAGAACACAATGTTGTGTCTAATTTAGTTCTATGTCGAAAACATGCACAAATGAACAGTGATGTTCAAAATATTTATGTTCTTGTGGCTGCTATTTACTGGAAGCATGGAGCAGACTTTCTGGGGGAGGTTTGTGTACTTTTGAAGTCGATGCCACACCTGTGTCCCTGGTCTTGTTTTTTCCCGCTCAACTTTTTGGCAGAAAAGAGTTCCTTGCGTTCAATAGCTAAGCTGTTCTCACCGTGTTTGCTCTCAAAATAGCCAAGGTGAGCCTGGCAGAGGAGAGGCGTAGTGCCCACCCGATCCGCCCCACATTTTCCTTCTAAATGAAAACCTCTGCACATTTTGATTCACAGTTGTTCAAGGATTTTCAACCGCCTCGCAAGGTCATTGATAGTGGATAGTGATTATATTATCTTGGCGCTCTCTGTCATTTGCAGAGCTATGGTGATATGTATTACATGGCTTAATAATTGACTCTGTGAGTCAGGAAGTGAACTCCAAGGAGCCATTGAAGATTAAACACTGTTCCAGCTGATCCAGTGGAGTTTCAGCTGGTATTAGGTCGACTTTGGACTGTTCCCGCCCCACAAACCACGCAGTGGAACAACGCGTTACACTGTTTTTCTTTTTCTTTTTTTTTTACTTGGCCTCACTGTAACTCAAGGTAAGAGAGCAGTGGAGGTACAGGCTTTGTGGAGGGCAAGGGTTTGTGTGAGTGATATTGGAAAGGAATAATGGTTGTGGAAATGGTGGGCTGTTCGCTTTGTCACTCAACTTTGGACTTGTCTTATCGACTGGTATTTCTCATTCTTTATCTATGACATTTGTTTTGTGGCTTTATGTTTGCAAAAGAGCTGAATTTAGTTTAAAGAGTGGCAGTTGGATTGAACTATTTGCTGGGCGGCGTTAACATAGCAGGTTGTGTGGGTCTTACTAAAACAGCTGTCTTGTGAAGTGAGACCTGAGACTTTACGTTAAAGGGCTCCCATCTTAGTTGTATAATAATACTTTGGATTATAGTTCATGTATTACTCTTTTAAGATTGAATATTTTATTTAACATGAATGTAAATATTAACATTTTGAAATGAGCAAATGTGCTACAATAATTTGTAGTAAAATATTCAATTGTAGGAAACACTGCTATATTTAAGTGGTTGAACAATATTTTACACAGGCATTGCACACATGATAATAGATTAGAGCTTTAATCATATTTGTGCATCAGATATATCCCTAGTTCTCTCTAAACTTTTAAGGTATTTCACTTTGTTCTTTTTTTCCCCTTTTCCAGCAAAATGAGGTGACAGACAGTG
>JAIEZT010000304.1:12372999-12385499 GCA_019594935.1 Periophthalmus modestus | reverse complement strand
GTGAGCGGTTTCACCTTTCCATAGATCTTTGTAACTTTTCTGAGAGACGGTCTGCCACTACATAGTGCACCTTTATTGACTGTACACTATTATTATTATTATTATTATTATTATTATTATTATTATTATAGCTTCACCATATCAAAACACATTCTACTGTTTGTTTTTCCCAAAGACAGAGCTCACCTTAAGCACACTTCCCTGCCCTGACACTGATGATGTTTACACTATTCACTTGTTGTCTTCCACCACACAACACCTTTCTTCTGGGTCACTCACTGCACCTCCTCTCTCCCTCTCTCCCTCTGCTCCCTGACTGCAGTGGACCGCCCCCCCTCCCTGACTCCTTTCAGAGCTTCCTCAGGGAAGAGGCTCTGGACTTTTTTTGTAGCCAATGTCACAAACAAATCAGTCGTCTTGAGGACCTCTCCACGCGCCTCAATTTCCTTGAGATGACTAGGTAATGTGCTGCTTGTGCCTGTGCAGTGTTGATTAGAAGCCACACCTCCATGTCACACCTCATCTTGTGTGCATGCACTGTGGGATTCATTTGGCTTTTGGTAGAGCCAGTATGAGGTGAAAGAAGTCTATTTTAGGTTCATATCTCTGCTTAATTTTTATTACTTTCACACCCAAAGCTCCCACTAGTGTGCTGTAGATTTAGTGAATTTGGTTGTTGTGAAATGAGCCCTGAATTGGACTTGTTTTTAAGCTATGCAGACTTGATTTTGAGTAATTATAACTATATTCAAAGCGGAATATAAATTGGCCCTTGTGTGATGCTGATAATATAGTCACCAGGCTTAATCTTGAATATGGCCTAACATTGTACAGCTTTAAAATACAATATTTCCAAATTTATTGAACATTTTTGAAAGTTTGTATGCACATAATTTGCTTTAAATTTCCCATCATCTTCATAAGGATTCATGTTACAAAGTGCTATATGCATTGTGCAACTAGACTTACAACAATTATTGCAATACATCAGTTATGTTGATAATACAAGTTCTTCCTTTTGCTTTTTGCTAATAGCCAGACACCGATCTAACATTTTCACCATGTGCCCTTTACTAGTGTAATGCTTTTGCTGTGTTAGACTGCTGTGCTGTGATACATAATCTCCATTTCAGTGTTTGACATTGGGACCCATCTTGTGTGTTGTGATTAAAGGTTGTCATTGAGGAGATGCTTTCTCCTTCCTTTGTCCTCTTACTCTTCCTGACCATTTCCTGTTTTTTTATCTCTCTATCCAGCGCTGGCAAGAGGCTGTCCAGCAAAAAAGTGGCAAGGTAAGCAGAACTGTTTCTTAGGCTTCAATTTGCAGTGGGTCTAAGCTGGGATGGTTATTATTTTTGCATTAGGAGATATTTTGGTTGGTAACCGTTTTTGAATTTCTTTTTTTGCAGACATCTACTACAGAACAGCTCCATGACCCTGGACACAGTGAGTGACCTCACGCGGGACATTTTGGAATTGGCTGACAATGACATCACTGATAAGGTATGCTGACTGAACTTGAGTTAGTTATATATTAAATTCTAAATTCCATCTTTTACTTGGAATAGAGCAGCAATGTGATAGAAGTGATAAAATCTGTCATTTACCTATACTTGCCTCTTACCTATTGATTTGAACCTCTTGTACTTGTTTTGTTGTAGGTGTTGTTGCTGGAGCGGCGGGTGGCTGAATTAGAAAAGGAGTCAGAGGCCTCAGGAGAGCAGCACACGCGGCTGCGACAGGAAAACCTGCAACTGGTGCACCGCGCCAATGCCTTTGAGGAACAGTTGAAAGAGCAGGAGCTGTATGCCGACGAGCAGCTGCAGCTAGAGGCCCGCAGGCACAAGGACGCCATCAGCAAACTGGAGCGAGAAAGGGGGCTGGAGCTCGAGAACCTACAGGCCAGGTACTAGGCCAGGGAGGGGCCTTAGAAAGACCTGTTTGTCATTCTCCTGTTTATCTTCATGTCTTCATAATGTGTTTATCATATTATAAAGAAATGGAGGATGTTTTTGGTCAGTTTTGAAACCCCTTTTATTGAAATACCTTAGCTTTTATTTTATACGTTTAAAAGTTCAGTTTTTAAGATGCACACATTTTTTTTTCTTGGTTTAGTGAAATCCGGGTTTCCCTAAAAGCCCACATTAGTTTAGTTTTAGCTTGGACGTAGCTGTCTGAAATCAGTAGTCCTATGTTAACTGTTCTTGAGAAATCCATGTAAAGTGGTTCTGTGAAGTCAGCTGCCCATGTAAATTGGTGTTGACTGTATTATCCTGGTGGCTCTACACTGCCACCTTCTGGTAAAATCTGTCAGTAACAACTTAGCTATAAGATGTTTGCATTTGGTTTCCAGACTTCAACAGTTGGATGAGGAGAACAGCGAGCTGAGGTCGTGTATCCCATGTCTACGAGCCAACATAGAGAGATTAGAAGAGGTTTGTTCAAATCAACCATAAGCTTTCTATTCACCAAATGATGTAAAACTGACATTTTGATTTCTTTTTAATATGACAGGAAAAGAAGAAATTGCAAGATGAAACAGAGGCCTTGTCAGACCGGCTGGAGGACGAGATGGAGAACAGGAGGAAATTGGCCAATAAACTGAGCCACGAGCGGCATATAAACCAGAAGGAGAAGGAGAGCACACAGGAGGTAGGGCTGCCTCTGTGTACAAAACAAACTGCCATGTATATATGTTTAAAATGGCATCATTGTCATGATGATCACCTAAATATCTTAACCTCTTCACCTTCTAGCTGATTGAAGACCTGCGTAAACAACTGGAGCACTTACAATTGTACAAGTTGGAAATAGAAACAAAAAGAGGACGTACCCCCGGTGCTGGACTGCAAGAGTACCAGACAAGGACCAGAGAGGCAGAACTGGAGCAGGAAATCAAACGGCTCAAACAAGTAAAAAAATATACTCTCAAAACATTAATAACCATTTGTAAATCAAGTTGCTATCTATACTTCCACTCCAAAATGGTACTGTTCTTAATGTAATGTAATCTAATATCTTTCTTTAGGACAATCGTAGCTTAAAGGAGCAGAATGATGAATTGAATGGTCAGATTATTAACCTAAGTATCCAGGGAGCCAAGACCCTCATGTCTGCTTCTTTCTCTGATTCACTGGCAGCAGAGATCAGCTCTGTGTCCCGTGCTGAGGTTTGTATTAACAACAAATGCAAAGTCTATTCTTTTAATTTCTTTTCTAACATGCTGTAATATTTTTGTGCTGTTTCAGCTGATGGAGACAGTCCACAAACAGGAGGAGATCAACTACAGACTACAGGACTACATTGATAAAATCATTGTGGCAATTATGGAGTGCAACCCCTCCATTTTGGAAGTCAAATAGACACAATGCTGCATTTGGATTGGTAATATACTGGAGATACTGTAAAAAATGTAAACATAAATATATTTATATAAATCAGAAATCATTTGGCCAACCAACCATAACACTGCTCCTTATGAAGATTAGGACAAAATTAACTATTAAAGATAAACTATCCCAACCTGTAGATGTAGATGTTAGCCCTAAACCGAAATGGGTTCTGTTGACTCCCTTGTGGTTAGAGGAACCCATATATCATTTAAAGTAGAAATCCTCCATTTAAAATACATTGTCAATATAAAAGTACCAGAAAACTGTTTAAAAGGTGACCACAAACTATGTTGCTACATTCTATTGGACAGAGTTGAATTTTGTTTTGGCATTTTCTTCTTATGATGCTCTGGTCCAGAAATGGCAACGTCTAGATTTGGTGTTATGCTTGATGTTTTGCCTACAATATTTCTAAATGACCCAAGTGAGGGGATCAAATGCCCGGAGGGTTTAGTGTGGGTTTGTTTTTATGGCTTTAAAAAGTAGACTAATGGGGAAATGTAAATGATACCCAATTTGTTGTTGTGTTTGCTTCCTATTTATTTTCTACAATGAAACGAGGGTCATAATTTAGGTCGGCCTTAACCTTGATAGAACCACAATTTAAATCTTCACTGACTGATGTAAACACTGGAAAAACTACTATTCCTTCTAAGATTACTGACAATAACTGGCACTTTGTAAATAAATCGTTGTGCTTTATCACAGGTTATGTAAGGCCCACCTGACTAGTGTCCCTTGGTTGAGTGAAAGCGATATAGGGAGCAGACTTCTCCAGATTTTTTTTCTACACAAAAGTATTAGCATTTTATTTTTATGTTTATTTTTTGACGGAAACGCAATGGGTGAAGAAAAATAATTGTACTTTGCACTAAGTTTTGTTTATTTTTGTTCATATGTACAATTGTTTATTGTAAAGAGATTGGAAAGCTGACCAATAACTAGAAGCACTCACACCAAGACATTTCAAAGTGAAATAGAGAGGAGCAGCAATAAAAATGGACACCTTGGAGAGGAGCTGGACTAAATCTTTCTCATTTAAAAAGGATGGACATATGCTCGCCTTGCTGGTACTGTGCAGCACTTTGTTTATTGTTATTTGAAACTGAAACTGTTGTCTGAACTTCTCAATGGACTTCTATGGGAAATTATCCAAACAGCATGGCGCTCGGCATTGGATCTCTGGCCACTCCACAGGAAATGGGTCGGATGTACATGACATGTAAAGTTTTTCTACTCTCATTCTAGATTCTAGGTATTTTTATAGTGGGAAGAATTTGCTGCTTTTCCGTGTGGGGACAGCCACTTGTACCTTCTCTAGCATGTAGCGTGTACAGTCAATGTTGGAAGTCTGTCAAATTACAGATGTTTATTCACTACAAGTTTCTGTGATGTATTCTGCTGAAAATTTGTATATTGGTATTTTTGGAATTGTTAAGGACAACGAAGGTTACAGTCCATTTGTAAAAAATATCCCACATGAAGAATTTATTAAATCATAGAATAATTTAAATTATATTGTGTTAAGGATGTGCAGAGGCATGAATGTGGCGAGCTTGCTTTTTCTTTAAGGTCAATATACCCTCTTGTTAAATGCTTATGTGGTCATGACCTCATGTAGGTTGGGCAGATAAGTCTGCAGGTTGTACTTAATCGTGCACGGCACAAAGATTTTAATTAAGAAATATACTATATTTTAAGAGAAAATAATGTCATATAATTTATAAATGAAGTGGTGGTTGGCATGTTGATAATCTTCCATTCTTATTTGTTAGCTTTGTGAATATGGGTTTGCAACATCTCATTTTATGCTCAACATGTGTTGGTAATGAACAAGGCTCCCACAATGCAGTGAAGTTGCCCTGCTAACTCTGTTAACTGTCGTTCTGAAACCAATGGCCACTGAAACAGCGGAGACCATAGTTGAAAACATTCCCTTTTAGCAGAGCTGAAGGTGATTGCACTTTAACCAGATTAATTTACTCCTTTAAACATGTTTTCAAATTGACCAAAGATGGATGTTTGAATATAAACTGACCATGTTCTGTATCAGGGTCTGCAGTTTTGGTTGTATCACCGGTGCCAGTAAAACTATGAGCTCATCCGGGAGAGAACAAACTGGCCTGCTCTAGTCCAACACTGTGCCTCTGACTCTTGCTTCAATACAAAGCCTGTGATGAGCCTTTGGGAAAGCACTGACCATGTGACTTGTGGCAGTTTGTTGTAATATTATTGAAATCAAACCTGTAAATATGAAATGTCCTTTATGTACTCTTTTTCTTTTCACTCTCACCTCCAGTGTCCAAAGAACGTTTGCTCAAGGCACAAACATCACTACTGTAGTAGTGCATGGCTTGCCATTGTGTGACATGGGAGAAATAAAAGAAAATATTGTAGAAAAGAGCAATTTAAGAATTAAAAATGTATTCTTATTTTCAATAGTAATGTATAAATTATATCAGTATTGGTTACACAGGTGTATAATATTTTCGAGGATTACCAAATCATCCTCATTGTTAATGGGAAAATATACTGTAATTGCGTTGTTGTACAATGATAAAGATTTTACAGTAAGCAGTGGAAGTAAGACTAGAAAACAAATAAAGAAATTAAACTGATCTATTGTGTCGTATTTATTTTTTATTCTGTTGTAATACAGCTAATAGTTTTGCATATAGTTTTTGTATTCCCTCTACATAGGCCTACTATCTCAAAGTCTTTGGTCCTATGTAGTCTTGAGCTGCTTGTGCCAGAGACCCTTTACCTCCTGGCCAGTGACAACTTCTCCCTTTGAACTCACACTACTATTATTATATTATAGCAGGGGTGTCCAAACTATGGCCCGGGAGCCAAATGCAGCCCTTAGACCAATTTTTATTGGCCCTCGGGCCTTCAATTGAACTGGCCCAATGGATCATAATCGGTACTTTCTGCATTGCATTGTCATACAGACCTAATATTAACATTTCAAGCCTTATTTAAAGTATGAAGTCAAAACTATGTTTTGACTTCATTCTTTACTTTTTTTTTTTTTTATACTGTGGCCTTCCATGTCGAATAAGATAAGGCCCTCGGTGAAAAGAGTTTTGGCACCCCTGTATTATAGCATTATGAAACTGCTCATTCCTAATATGTTAATAAATAATAAATATGCACCGTAAATTATTACGCTAAAGTGACTGAAACTGTTATCATTTCTCAATAGACGATAGATTTGAACTCAAAACCAACAAAATGAACATTCAAGAAAGTGTTACTAAATAAGACGTTAGTGTCTTGAATGCAGCCTGGTGGTAGCGGAACCATCGTTTCGGCTAAAAGTATGTACGGTTATATTTTGATGGAGCACAGGCTTCGTTGAACGACATGGCGCGCCACCAGTTAAGCAAAACTGAAAAATAATAAGGTTTTATTAAACTGATTCATAAATATATAACATATTTTGGTGTATCTGCATCTATCCGGTTTGACAGAGAAATATTGGTAAGAACACAGTTTAATGCTTAATACGGTTAATAATAGTTCAATACGAGTGCTCATGCTCACTGAAGAGTTATGAATACGAATAACGTTATTTAATGAGTGTTTATTATATGCGTTATTGTGTATTTATAATTTACTTAATTCGGTGCACGATAACATAGATGTACTGTGTTATCACTTATAAAACCATGCAGTTATTACTGTCAGAAAAAACATAATCTGATGCATTTTTCTGTATTTTTGTCCTTCAGGGATGGAGTCGCTCACCTCGCTCACCCAAAGTTCTGAGGTTCGCCTGACAGTGGGACAGTGTTTTCGCACATTGAGCACGTCCTCGACCGAGGACGACGTTACCGGTGCTCTCAAAACACTCAACTCTCTCTTGGACACACAGGGGAACAGTCCTAGCTCCTCTGTTCACCAGGAAGAGTTTAGACGAAGTCATTACACCCGGACACTCGAGTTTCTAATCAGTCATCTTCAAGCAGATTGGCTTCACAACCTTACAGCAACCCAGCGCACTCACCTATGGGACCGTTTATTTCTTCACGGTCCTCCAGAACAAGCACTTCTTGTTCTTATGGAGGGGATTGGACAATTAAGGCAAGTACTGTGCTGTTCAATAAATCATAAAATAAATAAATACAATTAAAATAATCATGCTTTGTTTTGTATATATATATATATATTTTTTTTTTTTTTACCTTTTTACAGCCCCAGCTCTTACCTGGACCACTTGCTGACCATCACTGAGACGTTTCTTCATAGTGGTCGGCTCACAGACCTACTGTGGTCCTACTGTTTAGGGACTGGTCCTGCTGACTCCCAACAGTTCAGAGAGGCACTGCTCGGACGTATAGTGGCCCTTCCAGACCACATGGCCAACAAGTTACAGCTCAACAACAGGACATTGTTTCTTCCCCAGAATTATTACCCATTACTGGCTCAAGGGATGCTCACAGCTCTGGAGAAGACCTGTCAGGCATTAAAAGGTAATTGCATTTTCTTCTTATGATAGTTGTTTTTTCTAGCCCCACCACATTATACATTATATGTGTACTTTTAACAGGCGGTTCTGACTGTTCCTTGACATTCGTTGCTCAGATCCTTGGAAAAGTTTGTATCCAGGGTCACAGTGGTATGTGTATAAAACTAATCAAACATTTACAAACATTTTAAATTTTTGAACTTTTTATTATTCTTGTATATTATTTGTATATGTATCTATCTTGTTTCTTTCTCAGGTTTAGTGATGGCAGTGCTGGCTCCACAGCTCTCAAAACACACTCATACTGATATGGTGTGGCAGAGGGTTTGTTGGAAACTTATTGAAAACGTGCCACAGCGTTGGACTGACAGTGTGCTTCCTCAGCTAGTGCAGGCTGTCACCGGGTTAGGCAGTCTTCTAACTCTGAAATGTTATAGGACTGAGTATCTGGTATTTCATTGACTCATGTTTGTTTCCTCAGACCTGATGCGTTGGGCAGGATCATTGGAAATCTGGTTGTGTCAAATAAAAAGGCCCAGTTTGTGATAACTCATAAAATGTTGTTGTTACAATACAAGTATAAGGTACAAAACCTGGCTTTTGCTTACTGTTTGATGTCACTCAAAATTATATTGCTATATAAAAATGTTGTGTTTTTCAGACACGGGCCTTGAGAGTTATTTTGGGTTACCTTGCAGCAGATAGGGAACGAAGACCACTCCTACTACAAGTCTGTCTAATAGTTCATCTACCTAATGTAAAAATAAAGTTTCTGTTATCATTCATTAGGTTTGTTTGTAGGTATTACGATCTCTGTGTCAAGCATGGGCCAATCCCAGTGCAGTAAAACATACCCCACTAGAACAACAGTTGTATATTAGCAAGGCACTACTACTCAGCATCGGTCTGCTGAATGACTCTGAGCTGAAGGAGTTGCGTTCAGGTATATTTTCTTTTCAAATCTGGTTCTACACACTCACGTTGACCTGGCAAGTCATAATGGATAACATGTATTATTGTCAGAGTTGCTTCAGTGTCTGCTGGGAGGTATGCAGAGTCACCTTGACAGCAACGTGGTGCAGATTCGACGCATAGGGATGGTGGTTGGAGAGTGCTTGAGCTCTCGTATGGATGTAAATGGGACAAAACTAAAATTTGAGGTAAACATTACTGCAAAATTATCTATATTCAAACCAGCCACTATCCGTTTTTTATTACCTTGTGTGTGCTTTAGTATGAAGCAGACGAGGATACACGGGAGCTCTTATCATTGATGACAGCCACAACAGAAGATGACCAAGATCCTGAACATCCTACCAGGTAAAATTTAAGTCATTAAAGGTGCACTATGCGACTTTTACTTCCACCTACTTGTCTACATTGTGGATGTTATTTCTTTTCCTGAAATGTTCCACCGTTTTGCGTTAAAACTATCTTTGTTATTTTTTCAAGTTTTTATTACATTGAAATTGAAAAAACATGCATCCTTACTGTGACTGGGTTTACTTCTCTGCAGATCTGATTTATAACTTTATAGTCTCATGCTGTGAGCTTTTTGACTCCAAAGAGACGCAAGGTTAATGCAATACTGTGAAACATTTCAAGCAAAGCAATACAACCGCCATGGAGACTTTATCCTTGCTTTTGTTGTATTTATACACTTATTTAATACACATTTCATTTGCAGAGTGGATTCACCTGATGTGAGTGAGGAGAAAACTTCCTCTACAGCTTCCCAAAATCAGTGTAGCCCCCCAAAAGCAAACACTAATCCAGATTCTGATTTGGATAGGTGAATGTGGTATTTCTCTTTCTCAAGAAATTACGGTAGTACAGTTGTTTACCTGAAAGTACTAAAGAAAACATTAAAATCTTGCAGTGACGATGAACTCACACCATATGATATGTCTTGTGATCAAAAGCTAAGCCAGTCTTTCCCACCTCGCTACTTGCGTGACTGTATTGAAAGTAAGTTCTAACATAGATATTTAAATCCCAATCTAATGGTCACTAACTCAATCCTCCTGACCCTTTAATCTATTCTGTCAGTTTTAACGTCCTCTGATGATGCTGTACGAGTGGAGCTCAGTTTGAATGTGGCTGAGAATTTGGTACGGAAAAACCCATTTGCAGCCAAAGAGGTACACTTATAAAAATATAAATATACCTTTCATTTTTAAAACTATATACTAGATTTGAGCATTTTTTCCTGCTAATTATGTTTAAATACTACAGTACTTTTCCATTCCAGATCAGTGTCCAAATGACCAAAGTGCTGCTTCACATAGAAAACAAATTCAACATTGATAACTTCCTAGCCCTCCGACAAGCAACAATGGCAGCCCTCGCTGTTACTGACTGTATCCCTGTATGAAATGTATTATTTGTTATAATGTTATTGTGAAATTACCTGTTAATTTGCTTATTTTTTTTTTTTTTTTTTTGTAGGTGACTCAGTACTTGACTACAGAGTTTTATTCCCTAAACTATAGTCTTCGCCAGCGCCTTGATATTTTGGAGGTAAATAATAATTGCTACTTGCTTTTTGCTGATTAAATGAAATATAACAGTGTTTATCTCTGACTCATTTAGGTCCTTGCTCTGGCGGCTCAAGAGCTTTCAAAGCCAATCAGTAACAAAACAGAGTCTTGTGTAAGTGTGGCCTCCACCTCTGATTTGACTGTGTACCCTGGCGATAACCCTGTGCACTGGAGACAAGTCGTAGAAAAGCGCATTCAAAGGAAAACTAAGCGTCTAACAAAGGTACAATCTATTTTCTACAGCCAAAATAACATTTTTGGATTCATACATTTGATTTGTGCTTCAGGGAACCACTCAACCTGTCAAAGCTGCTCCAAACCGATATGCCCCTGTGGCTGGGCATTTCTTCTTCCCTTTGCTCAGAAATTATGACAAGTTAGTTTTAACAATATATATATTTTAATAATATTGTACACCTTGAGAACTGGAAGCACTCATTGTTTACTTTGTTTAGGCCACAAGTGACGTTTGATCTTCTGGGCAGCGATCATCTTATACTGGGCAGGTTGATCCACACTTTAGGTCTTTTCATGCACCTTGCACTTAATGCTCCAGTAAGTGAACTGTTATATTAGTAAATAATCAAAATAAGGTGAAAATTTTAATAAATGAGACCTTCTTCTGACCACAGGTAGCTGCACAAATGGGATGCGCTTTGCTGGACTTTGTGTGGACTGTTCGGTATCATTCTGAGCAGTAAGTAAAATACGACAAGAGAAAACGGTATGTATTGTGTAAACTGTATTGTGTCTCTAATAGAACAGTGAGGCGAGGCGTCCTCTTTGCTGTGTGCGCAGTGTTTTTGAGCATGCCCAATCAAAACCTGCTGTTGGATCTTGGAGATCAGCTTTTTGAGACTAGAGCTTGGTTAACAGGTAAGACTCTGTTGGCTGAAATGAACAGTTAATCACTAAAAGATTCCAAACATACGATGTATATGTATTTTATATTTTATGTAATTCCAGAAAACAATGTGGTTCTAAACAGTCAGTTCATGTATTATCTTATTACTTTATTTGTAAATACACAAATATGGACTTGCATAGCTGAATACCATTTCTGGGAAAAGGATGAGGAACAAGGATGTCCTGTTCAACGTGCACTGTCCATGACGTGACTGGCCCTGAAAATAAAATATTTAGATTGGAGGAAATGACATTGTAGGACTTTAGTGCTTCTTTATAGCCTTGTTTGTGTTGTTATTTTCTAGATGTGGCTGAAGGGGATGCAGATTCTGATTGCCGCAGCTTGGCGGTACAGAGCCTGGTTCTTCTGGATAAGGGTCTTAAAAAACAGCTGCAAGATCCACAAACTCTGAGCCTAGAGTCATAACAGTCAGACTCTGCACTGATGATCAGGGTTTGACTAAGTTTCCAGTGAAAATAATTTACTGAAGGAAATGCATGAACCCAGACACAGTAGGATGTTCTGTCATTTCCAGGTGCTGTGGATTTTTCATATCCTGAAGACAGCCACCTGACGGAAAAGCAACAAATGTTTTTGTTTTGTTATTTCTATGCTTAATCAGTTACAATAAACTACAACATATTGCATTTTGTATATTGTACAAAACTGAAGTGACATTATCCATCATATATTAAAAATAAAACCAAATATTGTTTTTAAGACATTTGCATGCTGTATTTTATCATTTTTGTTTCTAAACATCACTGCAATGGGGAAATCATTCAGTTGGTTCTTAGTTGAGCCATGTGGAGCTTTCAAATAAAGGTGCTATGTATAGTTTTATACTTAAAAAGGCCTTGCTATTTCTTCTTATTTTACCTTTTTATCTGTACTGATAAACACTTTTACTGTGCAGTGTTACTACCCCTATAAGACAATCGGTTTCATTTATGTATTTTATTTATTTATTTATTTTTTGGCTTTGAGGAGATGCGCGTTCGTGTGTTTCAGATGATTGACCTGAAACACACTTTCTCGGAATGACTCGTTTTTTTCCGTAACTCCGCCCAGAAACCCCGGTGTTGTCAGGGGCAACAAGGAAAGACGCTCTGCTCACAGCTAGCACTAGAACAGAGGTTTGTATCACACGATTGAAACTGAAATACTCAAAATTAATGAGAATTTCAATA
>JAIEZT010000304.1:12265499-12367999 GCA_019594935.1 Periophthalmus modestus | reverse complement strand
TAATCACATAAATTCTTCTAACAATTTTAATTGTTTTCAGCCTGGGGAGAGGGATTCATCATGTCAAACTGAAATGACATCTCAGCTCCTCCACCTGTCTCAGAAAAGTCCCACTGCTCCAAAAATGGTGTCGAGGCGAGCACTCCGAGACTTTGTGGGGCTGGAGAACTGTGAGAAAACCACCCGCGCCGCCATGTTAAATTTCAGCTTTTACCTGACCATTGGTGATATGGACGAAGCCTTTAAGTCTATCAAACTAATTAAGAGGTAAGCACTCTTAATTTTTTAATAATTGACAGCTGCACTACACATTGATACTTTAGCATTACTACAAGTCTGTGCAGTGATGTTGGGCACTGTTTTATGGAGGTTGGCAAATCCAGTTAACTCCTCATTTATGTTCCCTGTTCAAATTTTAGGCCTGGTCCTCAGTGTTGAATTTGTATTTCCTTACTACATCTTCTCACATATTAACTTCATACTATTGGTATTAAATCACCTGTGTCACTTGCCAGTACATTTAATAATTTACGTTACAAGTCAACCCCCTATTATTTCAAGTAAATAAAATAGACAGTCAGTAAATAAAAACAGGATGTAATGGTTCTTCCTACCCAATACTGACAGTACCAATGTGAGTATAGTTGTGTCTGAGACTGTGGGTGTGTTCAAAGGGGATACACTTCTTTAAACATTTACACAGTAGTACATAAAGTACTCGTGTCAGTATGGTCTAAAAAGAGGTCATTTCCCATTCCTACGCTCAAGTCACAAAGGCTGATGTACTTTGAGCTTTAGCATTTCCCATAAGGACAACGAGAACACAAACAAATAGGAAAACGCCGCATCGCACTGACCGGATATTCTCTGGTGGATTTTAATAGGTCTGATGACAGCTTTACCGCCATCCTCATTCATGGCTATTTTTGTTGCTGTTTCTGTTTCAGCATTGTGCCCAATTCCCTTAAATCCCACCCACAGGAATTCTGATTTCCTGATCTGGTGTCTGCAGGGATGAGTCTAAATGATGTAGTTATTTTAGTTTTGATGTTATAGTTAAGTCACCATTTTGGAAACCCAAAATGTATTTACTGAGTCGTCATAATTCAAGTTCATGTTGCTTTGTCTGCTATTTCTAAGCCCAAGTTCAAACCTACCATGTGCAAGTCATTCATAGTTTGATTAGTTACTTAAAAGCAATTAAACATCTAAATATCAAGCCCCAATGAAGAATGATAAGAGGGTAAAAGAAAAGTTTCGTTTTTGTTTTTTTCTCTCCCTGAAAAGAGAACCCAGCAGTGCGTGGCAGTACCCAGTGTATAACGATTTTAAATAGTAATATTTTATGTTTTTATTTGAATAACGTTTTAGAGCATCAAAGCGGAATTGACAGAAATGCTGATGCTAATAAAACATCCTTTATGATAATATTTTGTTTAGACCAAGTAAAAGAAGATTAGCTAGGCCTGTTCCGAACACATTTTAAAGTATAATATATTGCTGAATAGAATATAGATGATAAACGATAATATTGAAAGTCATTAAGATAATGATTGATGAACTACTCATGACTAGTTGACTATGAAAAATGATTGTAGTGGTGTTTTGATGTTATAACTGTTATCTGGACTATACAGATTTGAAAAAAACATATATGAAAATTACAGAAAATTACAAAAAAAGTTCACCACTAGTATAAATAAAAAGTACACCTTGATAAATATTGCCCCCCAAAAATAATTGTTCCATCTGTTATACAATGAACAATAAGTCAATGTAGTAATTATTGTAACAGGTTTATGTTTAGTCTCAATATTTCAAAATAACACTCACCAAAGCATTTATATCTATAGATGTTTATATTAACTTATTTTTACAGTATGTACCACCAACATAGTATATATTCTATACACTTTTTATCAGAGAATTAAATTACTTGAATTTCATTTTCTATGTGTACACTACATTTCAATTGACCATTTTTGTATCCTTTTCTAACATATCTTCTATGTTTAAGAAATTCCTATATTTAAATTCATGAATAGTTTTTTTGACAGTAAAATATTGACACAGTACTGATGGCCCATCAGATCTATAAATTGTGAGGTAATATGGTATTTTGACTCAGTATATTAAACAAGTAACTGTTCTTGTATATTCATATTAAAATATAGTAATGGCCATTTTACTCAAAATAATCCAAATTACAATACGTCAAGGTCCAGCTTGAGCTTCTCCAGGCAAGTTGATGATACGATGGTGTAGTCCAAATGACATACTGTAGTTATCCACCTTAAGTTTTGAAAAACTGCATCAATAAACTAAAACTTAAATATATTGTTTATACATGCATTGTACACTACTTTGTGCCTGAGCAGTATTATAATCCTGTTCTATGCCTGTTGAATAGATGTGATATGCAGATTTGACAGTTCAGCTTAGTGGACTGCAGCGACCTGTACAGTGTATTTGCTGCTAACACGGCGACTCCACATAGTCATTGTCCAGGCGCGGATGGAAAGGAGACGTGAGTGAGCGGCTGATGATGATGACACTTGGTGCCATGCAGTCGTCACGGCGATGTAAAATGTTCCATATGAGCATGGCAGCAGCCAGTGTGGCAAGCAGACATGCAGCAATGTCCAGGTAGCACGAGTAGGACAGGTGTGTGTATGGGCCGATCCTGTAGAAGGTGACTAGTCCAATCACCAGCACCAAACCTAGACAACAGACACAGTTTGGTTAAACATGCTGTTTTAAATCCACTTGCGCTTTCATGCTGTATTTGGAAGGAACTCTGTAAGGGGCCTTTGTAAACATGTTTCCTTTAGGGAAAAGCTTCAGAGATCTACAAAGGAAAAATATCAAACTTGGAAAGCTTCTTTCAGATGCATTCTCTTTGATTCACATTGTGAGGAATTCTTGCAGTCATTGAATTCTACATTACATTTGGATCTTTGCCTTGTCCTGTCAACTATTAATTACTATTTCCAAGCTGTGTCACTATTCCTGCTTGTGGTTAATTCTGTGGTAAAACATCCAGAGTGGTATAAATTTAGAGTGAAATAATCAGTGGAAATGGAGATGTTGGTACCTTCGGATATGAATCAGTCTATTTCCTGAAGCGGTTTATTTGTGTGTGTACCTTTACAATCTGATGGTCATTGTTTTAGCGGAGGATGTGGAGACTGCGCCCCGTGGATCATTGCGTGTGGACGCTGCTCTGGGTGCAGGTCATGTTTAATCTGCCTGGGTTCTTCTCCAAGAATATGAATAATCTCCTCTCCAGCATTGAGCCAGGGTGGGCTGTGTGAACACTTGGATTTGGCACACACTTATCTCCCAAGGTTCCTTCCTCTTCTTCCTCTTTCCATCCTTCCTTCCTTCCCTTTTCTCCACACCCTGAGCTTGGGGTTAATCTATAACTGGACCTTGGATGTGATTTGTCACCACAAACTTGTAAAAATTAAGAAAAAAAAGTCTGCTCCCCATTCCTCCTTTTTATGGACACATATTTTTCTTCTTAAAACATGTTTGACCTAGGCTTGGCTTTTGACATTTCAAAGATGTGTCCACTCAGAGCACATTCCAGGCTTATCCAGAGGAGACTGATGCCAGAGTTCAGAGTGGAACATAGAAAGGGGACTTTGATTGTAATACTAGAACTATTTAGGCGTTCTTAAAATGAATGAAAACATTCACAGGAAGGGGAATAATAGAATCTGCCAAAAATATAACATTCATTCACGATGATAGTCCATTGACTAAGTAAGAAGCATGCTTGTTTTTAAAAGCATTCTGTTTTAGAACTATGGAGTTTTGTTGTTGCAGCCTTTAAGTAGAGTTTAAGTTCACTGTCCTAAGCTTACAGATCAAGTTCTACATTTTATACATTTGTAAGCAAGAGAAGTGGCCATTTAGTTGTTGGCTCATACCTTTTAAGGTATTGAAATGAAGATCAAAATTAGATACACAATGTATGTTTTCTTGTTTTTTAGGTGTATGTTTGACTAATTCCTGACCAGGCCTTACTGACTTTCCCTTACTGTTGATGAATTCACCATACGTGAAGTCTTAGTAATATGGACATGCCTCTTAATGAAGTATTGTTGTGATTTGGGCTCTTGTTCTTGAAGGAGGGTAATGATGTTGAGTACTGGACAGCACTGTAATGTTGGGTGGGCCACCATCCTCAAACTTACAGAGATAAAAGCTGTGCTGCTGGTGAGGACAGTCTGATAAAGAGGAGATTCTTTATTTGCTGCTGATGGCGGACATTTTGTAAACACAGACATAAAGGCTGGGCCAGCTTATCAGAGCGGAGGCTTTCCCACCCTCTTGTCGTGTGTAGCGCCATGACACACTCTAAACACACTGATACACAAGTATGGCAGTGCACACAAACACACAACAGTTCAAACTGTCTTTCCCGTCTGTATCCCCTCCCCTACTTTTCCTTCTTGAGCGCGGCCCTTTGCATAACAGGTAGTCACAGACATTTCCTTGTCCTGAGCAGGGATATCCTGGCGCCCGACAGTCGCTTTCTGGCCCACTGCAGCTCAGCCCCATGAATTTTACACTTGGACTAAATATAGACCCGTGTGGACCTCTCAATATTGTGCCACACAGATACTAAGTGGCAAAGATCCAATAGTGAACAAAACATACTTCCTAAAATGGGGCAGGGGCAACCCCTAGAACTTTAAGAAAGATATTTGTTTGTTAGCTGTAGTATATGTCTCTCTGTACTTCTTACTTGTGTTTTAAAAACAGTCCATTCTTTTTTAGTCTTGCTATTCCTACATTAAAACATAATGAAAGTGGTGATTTATGGTATTACTGGTGGTGGGAGACTCACTTGCGAGCTGGAAGAGTGCAGCAATGGCCTCCTCCCACCACTGTGACTCCTGTGTGACGAAGGGCAGCTCCATAAGGCCAAGGAGGAAGATTAGCTGACCTGCCGTCAGAGCCATGGTGGCCATCAGGTTACAGGCTCGCATCATGTCGAACTGCACTGTGGGCACATGACAGACACTGTTATTCCCTACACTGTAAACTTGTAACATAAGCCCACATCACAGATTTATGAATGGATTTATTCATTGAGGTCCTAGTAAAACATGAATCACAATGTTTGCATGCAACACAGAGAGCAATCACTTTATCATTAAATAATCTCAATCTAATGATGGCATTGTTTTCCTGTTTCTAATGCTAAAGTGCATGTGCACTGAATAGTATTTACTGACTTACATTTGACAGTACTGCGTGATTCTTGGTAGCCTGCAAAGTCAGCACTCCATCCCAGCTCCTCACACTGTCTCTGGGCTCCGTGCTCTTTGCGTCCGGCCTGGAGCTCCTCTCTGCTCCTCTCCACTCCAACAGGACACATCCTCCACAGACCCACGCTCCTCTTGCGGCCGTCTTCCAGAGCTTGCAGCACCCAGCTGGGGGTGAAGGCTGCCACATTGTTCAGCACTAAAGAGAGCAGGGCCACTGCCACCGCGGCTGCCACCAGCCTCTGCACAGCCATGGGCCGCTGCGCGCCCGCCACTTCTGCCTCTGGTCCTGCCTCAGACAGCAGCTCCTCTGGGGGCTCTTCTGAGGCCTCCTGCTCCCTCTCCTGTCCCACTGCCACTGCACTCTCTATTGGCTCCAGCAGCTTTGTGGGACTGCTTACACACAGATGGAATGGATTTGAGTTTTTAAGTTTACCTAAAGAACATCTCCATCCATTGTCATGGGGAGGTGAGACATGCAGGTCCTTAGCCCTCTTCTTCAGACAGTGCTGCAGGCACACAGGGGTTTGTCCAACAGGCAGCTTGGTCCATTGGCTCGGGTTGGCTGCAGCTTCAGGGTTGTCTTGGTTGTCTTCTTGATGGTGCTCTTTGATCCTTGATCTGTTTTAGTGCAGCATTGATGCAGTCAGCATTTTTTTCCTTTTCAGGCAATGTTTTTTTTTCTGATATCTTGTGAGCTGCTCCAGAGAACAGATGTAAAAACAAATAAAATCTTGTGCCAGGAGTGAATACTTCTAAGCCTGTCTCAAGGTCGAAGGATCCCCTACTGCCTGGACCAAACCTCCTGCCGTTCTCCTCCTCCTTCAGTTTTTGTCAGTCGTATGAGTCCTGTAGTAGAGGTATGCAAAGGCACATTCCATCACTGGCTCACACATCAGTTCCCAGTCTCAGCTCAGCGCGTGCAGCCGACTTCTCCTGGAGACTTTAAAAATGTGTGTGAGTGTGTTTGTGTGTCTATGGGAGAATGTCCAAAGACCCCCTCTTAGACGTCACAGTTGTGTATTCTTTTGTCTGGAGCCCAGGGGGCGTTTGCTGGAGTCCTCTTTCTCATGTACAACAAACATATTGGCAGCCTCAGTCGCTCTGCTACAGGATGTGTTTCCTGAGAGGAAAGAGGATGGGAAGAGAGGCCAAATGTAGACCTGTTCTTCTCTTGTCTTTCCTTTTGTGGACTGCTAGATCTTGCCGCTTTGTTCAGCCAGCTCTATATTTCCAGCACAAACTATGCAACTTTTATGTTCTCTGTGTCCATGTAGGGAACTGATTGGTGGCTTGATTTCATTTTATTGTGTCTATATCTCCCCCTTTCTTTTGGCCCCCAAAGATTTGGGCTATTTCCTGTTGCCTAACTTTAATAAACACCCACATCTGTATCAGCTAAAGTGAGGAGGTAGGAGGGGGCACAAATATGGAACAGATGGTTCAGGAATCTTGTTTCCAAATGAAACCAAAGGGGTGGTTTATGTCAGCAAAGAGAACATAAGACAGAACATAAGGACGCATACATTTGATCAGATTTCAAAATACATTTGCCATGTTAAGAGACATATTATGCTAAATCAACTTTTAACCTTGTTAGAACTGTTTTTCCTTAGTGTATTTTTACTCAAAAGTATTTTGAGTAATTTATGTATGTTTTAATAATCCAGTATTACCCTTCATTTGAGGCTTGAGTGCTCACAAAATTTATTTTTCATCTCCACCCACACCAGTATGTGATTACTTGAAAAATCCAGACTCCAGATCATACATGCCATGTTCAAATAGGTCACGTAGCCACTTTTTAGTGAAATGCCATTATGAAGGTGGGGCCTATCACTTCTGCATTTTTGAACAGGAAGACAATTAAACCTGTTTCTATTATCAAGATGTTTTAGATCAATATTGGAATTTACAGTGACAAAATGTAAAAAGATGATTTTATGTTATACTATAATACTATAAGACTAAAAAAATGTCTTTAATATTTTTATGTGTAAAAAAAAAACAAGTAGCCAATGTGATATGTACAGTGCATTTAGGCTGCATTCCATTCCAGTTATATTGTTGTGAAGAAAGTGAAAGATTTGGTCCTTTTTTTCTTTAGTGCAGCAGTATGGGAAAACATGGCACGGATGTGTGTGAAAACCCGGCGCTTGGATGTGGCACGGGTTTGCCTCGGGAATATGGGAAATCCCAGAGCAGCAAAAGCATTGAAGGAGGCTGAGGTTGAGCCGGAGCCTGAAGCACAAGTTGCAATGTTAGCCATTCAACTTGGCATGTTGGTAAGACAACATAACCCTTACATTGTACATCATAGATCTATTATACTCCTTTATGGTAGATCTAAAAATGGCATGTTTTCTTGCATTCCACCATACCAGGGGACTTCCCGAACCAATAACAATTATCTTTTTCCCTCATCTTTTCCTGTTCCCTACAGGAAGACGCTGAGAAGTTGTACAAGTCCTGTCAGCGATATGACCTGCTCAACAACTTCTACCAGGCCTCAGGAGACTGGCTCAAAACTTTGGAACTAGCAGAAACACATGATCGCATCCACCTGCGTACCACCTACTACAACTATGCAAAATACCTGGAAAGTGCAGGGAGTAAAGCCCAGGCCATTACATTGTATGTCACAAAATAGTATTGTGCTGTGTTAAATTATCTCATTTCAATGTTTAATAGTTAAGATATAAGAACATGTCATTGTTCACAGCTTTGAGAAATCCGACAGCCACAGAGTTGAAGTGCCAAGAATGCTTCAAGATGACACATCTTCTCTAGAAATCTATGTGAACAAAATGAGGGACAAGTAAGTCAACCAGTCTTCATTTAAAAAAGTGGAATATCTACCACAGAAATGTTGAGTTACAATCTTCATAATGTCCAATGAGCCCATAATGATCTTGTATTTAATGGTGCACTCATTCCCTAGTGGTAGTGGTAAGTAGTGGTAGGAGCACGGTTTACTTCTATTGGAGCATGACTTAATGTAATCTGTAATAATCTTCTCAAACTTTTAGATAATTTTATATTTTATAGTACCACCAGATAAAAACCTGTACTTTACTGAGCCTAACTTAGGGTTAAACCTGGTCTAAAATGAGACTAAATCACAGATAAGATAGTGATTAAAACCTAAAGGGGGACGAAAACATTAATAGATTTGTCTAATAAAACAAATGCTCAAACTACAGAAGGCCCCATAAACCACAGTTTGTGAAACGGCCCTAGCATTTTTATATTCTAGATTTCTTTATGGCATGTACAAGAAATCCTCCTCTACTTACCCCTCTGCAATATTGGACCTATGCAATTGAAAAGCTAAAGCAATTTAATTTCAGGAATCTATATAAATGGTGGGCACAGTATCTTGAGAGCCAGTCGGACATGGATGCAGCTCTGCGCTACTATGAATTGGCTCAGGATTACCTCTCTCTTGTTCGAGTTTTCTGCTACATGGGAAACATTCAGAAGGTAATAACGTTGTCCAAAATATTATGTTTTAAATTCACAAATGACAAAAACAATATTGTAACTTATCAGGCGTCTGAGATTGCTAATGACACGGGGGACAGGGCAGCATCCTACCACCTGGCCCGGCACTATGAGGGACATGATGATATCAAACAGGCTGTTCATTTCTACACACGAGCTCAGGCTTACAACAATGCCATACGGCTTTGTAAGGTACAGTTCATGCATGATGCAATGCTACCTGTGGTAAACTGAATTTAATTTGAAACATTAATTCATGAACTTGTCTGAGTAGGAGAACAGTTTGGATGACCAGCTGATGAACCTAGCACTCCTCAGTAACCCAGAGGATATGATGGAGGCTGCTTGTTACTATGAGGAGAGAGGCTCCCATATGGACCGAGCAGTAGCTCTTTACCACAAGGTCTGTCAAAGAACATGTTTTTGCCAGTCCACAAGGGGGCGTTGTTGAATTATATTTCATTGTGTGCTGTGCATTTGTTCTCCAGGCTGGTTATGTGTCTAAAGCCCTGGAGCTGGCCTTTGCCACAGAGCAGTTCTCTGCTCTGCAGCTCATCGCAGAGGGCCTGAACGAGGGATCGGACCCTGCCCTGCTGGCACGCTGCTCCGACTTCTTTATTACACATGCCCAATATCAAAAGGCTGTGGAGTTATTGGTGGCAGCTAAGAAGGTACAGTTCAGCCTGATGGTAGTATACAATACATGCAGTGTCTTCTATGACCACATAAATGTATGATGTCATCACAGTATCAGGAAGCACTGGAGCTGTGTGTGAGCCAGAACCTGGACGTCTCAGAGGAGCTAGCAGAGAAAATGACTGTGACAGAGTCAAAGGACATGTCTGAGGAGGCCAGGAAGGAGCTGTTGGAGAGGATAGCAGACTGCTGCATGCGACAGGGCAACTACCACCTCGCTACCAAAAAGTACACCCAAGCAGGGAACAAGCTCAAGGTAACACACCTCCATATATTATTGTCACACACCATGTTTGTTTGAAATAACAATAAATCCCTGTTGTGTTTGAATCAAATACAGGCTATGAGGGCTCTTCTCAAATCTGGTGACACAGAGAAAATAGTATTCTTTGCCAATGTTTGTCGTCAAAAAGACCTTTTTATTTTAGCTGCAAACTATCTTCAGTCTCTGGACTGGCGCACAGACCCAGAGATTCTCAAAACTATCATTGGTTTCTACACTAAAGGCAGAGCACCGGAGCTGTTGGCGGACTTCTATGAAGCCTGTGCACAGGTTACCATTATCCACCATTATCATATAAAACTCATTATAATCTAGTGAATTTATTTCATTACAACCCTGAAATACTTTGTCTTTTGCTTAGGTGGAAATAGACGATTACCAAAATTATGAAAAAGCACTTGATGCTCTGACTGAGGCTTATAAGTGTCTTTCAAAAGCAAAGGACACTTCTGGAAAGCAGGAAGTCAAATTGTCAGACATGCAACACAAGATCACTTTAATTAAGAAGTTTGTCCATGTGCGCAGGTAAACACAGTAATAAACTCAGTTTATTATTAAATAATAAATGTGTATTAAGATTGACATGGTTACCCTGGCTGCAGGTTGTATGTGGAGAACGCTGCCGAGGCTGTGCGTGTGTGTGAAGCCCTCTTAGAAGAGCCGGACTTAGACCCAGCTGTGAGAGTGGGGGATGCCTTCGGCTTCCTAGTAGATCACTACTGTCAGCAGGGCCAATACCAAGTGGTAAGGTCTTTACATATGAAATTGTTTGTTTCAAATCATGTCTCAATCTTTACATTTGTTGTTGCAGGCCTACCGCAGATTAGAAGAGCTACAAAAACTGCTGCCATCCCAAAACCTGCGGTACTACATCAGCCCAACCAGTCTGGAGGCCTTGCAGAGAGAGATGGGTGTGATCCTGGACCACTCCGAGCAAAAAGTGATCATAAAGGATGAAGACGAGGTGGTAGAAGAGTTAAATGAATCTCACTCATGACCTTTAACGTTTAGATTTTTTTTTAACATGTTTTTGTATATTAAACCTCTTCCACCACAGATTGAATAAGCAATGTGATCACTGTCAGAGTAGGTGAGGTCAGTTGAGGTAATTTTTTGCCTTTTCTGGAGCAATTACCAGGGAGCAGACCGGTACACACTGATCAGGACCAGCTGTTGCCTTATCTGTTTGATAGGGATTAATAACTGTAAGTACTATTAAGGCTTTTGCATTGTCGCTGTTAGCATAATGTAAAGTGGTGCCATTTTTTATATTTTGTAAAAAGTTGTATCTTTCCTCACATTACTGTTTTAGTGTGCAAAGAAAGACAATTGTGTAAATACTGTAATATGAATAAATGTTTGTACCCTTTCTGCTGTACGCTTTAATTTTGTGTGGCATCGACTTAGCAACCCATAGTGCTTGTATAGAAATGTTATTGGTTTATTAGTCAAAACTTTTTTGCAAATGGCCAAAAGCTACAAAAGAGTAGAGTTTGTAGAGATTTCTCATTTCACATGATTTAGTATCCAAAGGCTATGCGGGGTTGGGCCTGGGTAGTACTGGAATGGGAGAAAGCTGGAAATACCAGCTGCCACAGTGGGGCAGTAGTGACTCAGTGATAAAAGCGCATTCTCACTCAGACCAGTGAATACTCCCATTGTGTTATTGGGCAAGACACTTCACCTCTCCTTGCCTCCAGTATCCATGTACGTTTGTGTATGACTGAGTTTGTGAGAGCAAATGTAGGACAACAGATGGAAATTAGCCAAATGCTACAATCTGCTGTGTTTACATCATGTATCATGTATATTCACTAACATGCACTGTCCCAAAAAATAAACAATATAATATTTTTTCCAGGGGGGAGTGTACAATGCATTATCACATTTTCTGTGATAAAATGTTTCCACAACAAATGATTTGTTTAAATTATAAACAAAAATATAAACCATATAAAGGGGGGCATATTTACATATATCTGAATGTTCATTGAGATGGATCATCAAGAAAAAAGTTCTTTTTATTATTATTAATAATACAACTAATAATTGTTGTTATAATAATGTTTTTTTGTTGGTTTTTTTTATATTTATTTTTGATGTTGTTTGAGACTCCAGTCAAGTAGGTCTATTTAAGCTCAACAAACAGCAGAAATTCTGTTTGTGCCATTGTTACTAAAGCCTTAATAACCCAAAGTGGTTGTGTTGTATTGTAATCTGAAGACAGAGGCATGAGAATCAGGATCAGCCGCCAATCACAGGAGTTTCAAGGCCAAATCCAAAAGCTCACCAAGGTCAATGCGAGCACTCAGCAGTAAATCATAATTCATCTTTATCAGTGAATGTCAAACATTTGCTACATTCTCCTTTCTCACAATGATGGAGAATTGGACATATTGTGTAGTACACAGTCTCACAGTAGTTTATTCAATTATAACGATTTATTGATAGGCCTACACAATTCTGACATTATTTATATTTACTCTTTAGGCTATAGACTACTGACATAAGACACTTTACAGTGCATAAGTATAGACCTAGTGCCTACTAGGGATGGGACAATAAACAATAATATCATATTGTGATAAAAAAGGTAGACACTAATTGTTTGTGGGACATTTTATATAATCGTGGGAATCACCAACAGAGATACAGCTACTTATCCCTGATGGCCTCCTCTACATCAGTGTTGTTTTCACTTATAACAAAGTACAATACTATAACCATTGTTTACATATGGAACCTATTCATAATCTCAAAATTATAATTATTCATATCCATAATATTTTTAAACTGTCAGCAACTTTAATAATTATTGTGAAATAATTGTTCATCTCAATTATTTTGGCCATGATAATTGTGACACCATATTTCAGTTTCATTCTATGCCTAGTGCCTACTATTGTCTACTACCAATTCAAGGTTTCACCAGATACTTGTTGCTCTCTTATGTTAAATAGTTGAGCACACTGACATTGAGAAATGCAAAAATGAACATCTTGTCATCAGAGTGAGATTATTGGAAAGCAGATTCAGCCACTTGACCATCTGCAACTCAAGGTTCTCCACAAAGCTGGTTCAGAGCAAAGAGGAAAAACTCTGAGTAGGCTAATATGATAACTGACTTTGACTTGAACAATAGTCTGTTTTTAAATGGTTGTGTGGTGATTACTGTGACATGTTGGAGTTGTCCAGAGAACTGGTTGAGGAGAAACTGCAGAATAACAAAATTATGGAGAAATTTGAAGAAGAATTGTTGAACTTGAAAGATAAGGCAATAAAATAACATACTTTATATACATTACTTGGGGGAAGTAGATGATTTGAAATATACATAGATTTTTGGTTGTATTTAAGCAACACTGATATGGTTTAGTTTAGTTTTTATATTTTTCTCAAACATTTGTTAGCTGTGAAAACACCTAATAGTTTGAACTAGTCCATTATAGAGTGTGAAAGGTCTTCTGGACAACTGCTGAAAGTGGACTATGGATTACCATATTGTGATTCACAAATGTTAGCTTGAACAAAGCTCTATGCTCAAAAGACTGAAGAGATTGGTCAGCTGCTTTAGCCTTCAACGATATACTGAGAGTGGTGGATTTATCCCACTCAAATCACTGCTCTAGTGACTGGTTAGGAGTAGTTGATTTCTTGGTACTTGAAAAACTATGACATGCTACAAGCATACAAACTAACGTACAGTATGTATGTATTCCACAGCTATTGAATCAGGCCAGTGTAATAGCGCAGATAGAGATGGAGAGAGACAAGATGAAGTGGGAGCTTCAGTCTGGGAGACAGCTGAGCCAGGGTTACACTCACCTAAAGGAGAACCACCAGAGTCTGAGTCAGGAGCTGAGCACAGCCCTCCGCAGGCAGCTGGAGGAACAGCAGCAAACAGTACAGATCATCTCCATGGACCCGCACACTAAGCTGAATCGTGTACGGACCCTGGTCAGCCATATGTCACGAGATAGAGTCAAGGTGTTTAAAATTTCTGTAACATTTTATAATAACTACACCTTCTATCCATCCATTTTCTTCCACTTATCTGGTGCTAGGTCGGGGAGGCAGCTGTCTAAGGAAGGACGCCCAGACATGTCCTCCAGCTCCGGTGGGACCTCAAGCCCCTCCCAGGCCAGCATGGGAGACATAGTCCCTCCAGTGTGTCCTGGGTCTTTCCTGGGGCCTCCTTCCAGTAGGACATGCCAAAAACACCTCCCTAGGCACGGAACAGATGCCCGAGCCACCTCAGCTGGCTCCTCTCAACGTGGAAGAGCAACGGTTCTACTCCTGGCTCTTCACGTGTGACTGAACTCCTCAGCCTATCTCTAAGGGAGCAACCAGCCACCCTGCAGAGGAAACTATTTGAGGCTGCTTGTATCTGCGATCTTGTTCTTTCGATCATTACCCAAAGCTCATGACCATAGGTGAGGGTAGGAAAATAGATTGACTAGAAAATCGAGAGCTTTGCCTTTTGGCTCGGCTCCTTCTTTACCACAACAGTTCGATACAGCGACTGCATCACTGCAGAGGCTGCACCAATCCCCCTGTCAATCTCATGCTTCAGCCTTCCCTCACTTGTGATCAAGATCTCGAGATTCTTGAACTCCTCCACTTGAGGCAGAGACTCTCCACCCACCCGGAGAGGGCAAGCCACCTTTTTCTGGTCAAGAACCATGGGCTTAGATTTGGAGAAGCTGATTCTCATCCCAGCCGCCTCACACTCAGCTGTAAACCGGCCCAGTGCCTGCTGCAGGTCCTGGCTCGAAGAAGCCATCAGGACAACATCATCTGCATATGAGATCCTGTGGTTCCCGAACCTGACCCCCTCCAGCCCCTGGCTTTGCCTAGAAATTCTGTCCATACATACAATTAACAGAACCGGTGACAAAGAGCAGCCCTGGCGGAGTCCAACATGCTCTGAGAACAGGTCTGACTTACTGCCGACACTGCAGCTCCTGTTCTGATCATACAAGGATGGGACAGCCCTTAGTAAATAGCCATGGGCCCCATACTCCCGGAGCACCCCCCAAAGGACACCAAGAGGGACATGGTTGAACGCCTTCTCCAAATCCACAAAACACATGTGGACTGGTTGGGCAAACTCCCATGAACCCATGAGCACCTGATAGAGAGTATAGAGCACCACCTCAGAGACTTCAGCCAGGTCTCTGCTTGAGTGAGTTGAAAACCCTCCTGACAGAGGGCTCCGCCAGACATTCTCAACAGACCCTCATTGTATGCTTGGGCCTGCCCGGTCTGTACGAGTTGATCATCGACCTCCGACTTAACTACACCTAATAACAGGAAGAAAGACTTCAGTTCATTTTCAGTGAACTAAGTTATTAAGAGTTATTAAGTTATTAAGAATGATTCAGACTACCTTGATTCTAACCCCTTAATTAAAGTCTTCTTCATCATGCTTATATAAGGCTATCGAAGATTATCTAAGTTATTTGAAGACCATCTAAGTTATTTGAAAGTGTAACTTCAATTTCCAATAATAATTAAATGTATGTTTATATATGTATATATATATATATATATATATATATATATATATATATATATATATATATATATATATATATATATATATATATATATATATATATATATATATATATATATATTCATTTAAATGCTTTACCAAAAATGGTACACAGTATAGCATTAAACATCTATCTAGCATTTATTTCATTGTTCATAGTTGAAAGCATACCTTGAAAACATGCATTTTTACTGTTACTGGGGTTGCCTCTAAACAGATCTGACCTGTAACTTGCCCTGGTGACGTCTCTATGTAGATACATAAGTTAATTGCCATATTGTGTAGAACAGTCCAGTAGAACATACAAACAGGTGGTGGAACCTCTAGCAGTACAGTTAATCAGTGTACAAAAGTATTTATATTACAGTGTTACAGTGTGTAAGTGTTACCAACAGTCTTACTTAAAAAGAAGGCAGGGTGAAATACATTTTAACTTTTGCTATACAGCTATTTTACATATGTACTATTTGTTTAGCCTAATTTTAGACATTATAGTAATTACACTGCTATATTTTCAGCCTGAGGATTTAGCCGCTTTGGACAAGGAACAGAAAACTCTGGGAGAAAATGTGATCGCACACAACTTAACCATCCTCACGTGTTTTGGACTTTCCGTAACCAACCCTTCTCTGTCATCATCTGCTGCAGAAAACCAGGATGAAATGAAAACCATGATGGAGAACTTGAAAAAGACCTATAAGGAAAAGCAGAAGAAATTGGAGGAGAAAGTGTAAGCCAGACCTGTTTGTCATGGGCTAAAGTTGTACAAATATAAATGCCCACTGTTCCACTGATCAAAAAGAGTCAGTTTTCAGGAAACATGTTCTTATAAATAGAACATTCCCTACTGCATGTGTGACTGATGTGGTTTGCCTGTGTCCTCCTGTAATGTGGCTGTTCCTGATGTGGTTGAGTCATTAGATTGGTGTTGGATAAAGGGAACAAGATGGAGATCCACAGTATGGAGCAGAAGTTGACTCAAGGTGAATATAGTGAACTCAAATTAAGGCTTGGCGATATGACAAAAATGTATCAGGATTTTTTCCCCCTTGTATTTGATCTCAAATTTTCGATTGATTTTATTTTGTCTTTTGGAAAACAAGAAAAAAACATTCAATATTAATTTTTTTCACATGCTTTAACTGACTGACTGTATAACTCTCACTTTAAAAGACCCAGGGTGTTTACTGGCAACTAAAAATGACTAAATCTCAATTAATTGCACAGCCCTCACTCAAACAAATAGGATCTTAGGAATTAGTTAAGCTTTTCTGGTCTTTTATAATGATTGTTTTATGTTTTTTAAACCAAGAACTTTTCACAGAGCCATGTGAGAGAGATTGAAGAGGAGAACTCTCAACTGCAACTCAAACTTAAAGAACTCAGTGAGGAATACAGAGCCTGACTGAACTCCTATATACAAGACCTAGCAGTAACAATACTTTGCACATCTTGTACAACACATAACATGTTTTAAACCAGTGCCAACTTTGTATGTTTTTAGGAGTACATGGATGGATTAGGAGAGTCACTAAAGACTCAGGTAAAATGAAGCAGTATGTGGACAGTATGCTACAGGATATATAGGACATACAGGACATCTTTCCAAGTGAGAGAGGAACAGTTAGCAGCTGCGGCCCGTTTTTATAAGAAGAGATTACATAACCAATACCCATCCTGATTTGCTCATAGCATATAGGTCAGTGAAAAAGTTAAGGTGTTTTTGTATTGTAAGGAAGAAACCTGGTGAATATGTGACACAAACACAAATCTAGATGCCCCATATTCTAAAACTGAGCTGAAGGACAAGACAGAAGAGTAGAATTAGCTGTTTAACTGTGCTGGTTAATATTTCTGTAATTACTGGGCTTATTCAAACCAGCACAAACAGACAAAGGTAATACTAACATCCCCAAAACATCACTGTTGAAAAGATTCTAAACCATAAGATTAGCTTGGCAAGTTTGTGTATTCAATTCCCAACCAATTCTGACAAGGTTCAATATTTGTGGATCATACGTTTTAAATACCCTCCATCTGAAATTATCACGCCATTAAATTCTAGAAAGTGAATGTAACATTAGTTTCAGATTCAGAACATTTTGAAGACTTTTTACTATTCAAAAGATGTAATATTCAGTCTTAAATGCTTAATCACTACGGTAACAGTCCTAATAATTCATTATATCGACATCCATTGATTCCGAGGTCAAAGGGAGGAGATATTGGCCAAACCGGACTAGGGGCTGAAAGCTGGACCAGAATCCAGTTTTCATTTGAACCAAAGTGAACTGAAGGGTGAAATGGAAAAGGAAATTCAACATCTTCGCCAAGAAAAAGCAAGAGTAGAGCTGCAACTACAGGCAGCAACCATGGCACAGGTACATAAATATGGTTTTAATCTTAACTCTTTTTTAAAAATGATTTACACATAATATTCTTAGATGGCCACACTCCAAATCCCAATGCAAGCTGTGTCTCAAGGGTAAGTAATTTTGGGAATGTCGATATTATTACCCGGCTGTAAACCCGTATCATATTTAAGCACAAAAATGTAACTTTATCAGGGGGCTACAGAAATGCAGAGAATCCTGGGCAGGCATCAGGAAACAGCTGAAGACATGAGTCCACACTGGTATGAAAAGTATTTGTGATTGTATGATTAAAAGATGAGCTCTATGCAAGACAGGTAATGAGTTTAACATTGAAAAAAGAGTTAGAAGTTTTACAAGGGCTAAAATGTAGTGATGGAAACAGCACAAGTAAAAGTACACATTAAATACCTAAATATTTACTCAATTACAAGTACAAATACTGCTGCCAGATTTGTACTGAAGTAAAAGTGTAAAGTATACATGGAAAATACTACCCCTGCCAAATTCAGGTAAGTCAAAATGAGAAACTGACAAATATTTATTGTCCAAGAGGTGATGCTAGTTTTGATAGAAAGCTGCAAAAACTGTGAGAGTTTCAGTTACTTCCTTTTGCATCATTTTGAAAACTTTTAACATTCAGAAGATCAAATTTTGATCTGAATTGCTATTTTCACTGTACTTCATATTTCATCACTTGGAGTTGAATTAAAACTGTTTTCAAAGGTACGAGAAGAAGCCCTCCAACCTCAGCAAACAAGATTGAAGAGAGGAAGCTCATCAGTTCAATCTGAACCGACTGCAAAGGATCATGGAAAGATTTAAACATAACCGTTCTTTTTACTTTTAAATGTTAAAAGTCACAGAACACATTTTCAACTCTACCCCTTTTTGTGATTGCAGCAGCCTATATTGTCTACATGGTATAGTTTTTATAGTCACTAGGGGGTGCTGTTAAACGCTGGGGGCCTCTCATAATGAAAGACCCCCAAAGAGAGCTGGCCTTGAGAAAAAAATGCCAGGAATGTTTGTAAAGCTTATGTCAATTTCACGAGCTGCGGAGAAGAAAGAGCGGTGACAATGAGGGTCGCCCTGGTGAGAATAATGTCATTACATGTTACCCAGACTGGTACAGCCTGTGAATACTTGAGACCAGAGCAGCGCTGGGAACCAAGGCCCAAACAAGTAGCTTCTATCCAGAATGTGGATCATATTAGGCTCTCAGAGAAGGCCAGTGAATAGGCATCTATTCCCTTTAAATCCCTTTAACAGTGGGAGCTCAACAAGTTTTCAGCAATGGTGCATGTTTACAGGATATCACACACATGTCAGAAAGTAGTCTAGTTTAAAATTATAATTGATAGAAAGGGTCGTAATTCTGTACACTTAAAATTATGATAAACCTTTACCCCTGAATGTTTTGGGGCATAGTGGGAAATAGTGATACAGTCTGAGCAGGCAGTCATGCACATGTCAGTGCAGTCACATTCGCAGGGGCCATGCCAGTGTTGGGATGGAGGGGCGTGGGGTGTGAATGTTTGAGAGGAATGGGAAGTGGGATTTTGTCAGTAATGTATTAGACTCAGAGGACCCTGGGAAAAATGGGTGGGGGCTGCGGTTTGGTCAGATGCCAACATAGTCACAGTGCCAAGGGCTGGTGTGGGGAGCTCTCTGCTCATGTCTGTGCAGCTCTCTATGGAGCTGTGGGAAAGTGAACCAGGTTGTGCTTTGGCCTTCGACGACAAAGACACAGCCGTGCTGCAGCGTGAGGCCTCTGCACACTTTATAATTCAAATACAGTGTACAGCAGATAAACAGAAACAAGAGAGGGGCAAGCAGAGAGGGCCACAAACCCACTCCAGTCAGGCCACAGCTGGTTGCCAGGCAACATGCCAAAGCTTCAGACTCTGCTTTTGGAAAAGTTGACTTTTGGACTCAGCCGCTGCTTAGGGACACTGTATGAGGTCACTATTGTCATGTAAATATTCACTGTATTTCTCACATAACTCTGAAGATAATCTGAAACTTTTCGGACAAAGAGAAAAACTTAAGGGTACATTTTATGTTTCTGTTCACTGGCCCATAATCTGAAATTTAACAAGCTGATCATTATTTTCCCATACTCTCTGCACAATCTACTGCTTAGTTAAATGTAGAGAACAATTAAATACACAATTTTGGTGTATAAATGCTATATACATTGTGAACCCCTGGATCAGCATATTATTAGCATATTTTATTAACAATGGAAGCACAGGAGAAATCAAATTGTATTTCTAGGATTCGGACAACAAATTGCTTCTGAGTCTGGGCGTGCAGTAGATTTTCAGTACATTACATAACTACGTACATACATGTAGTTATGTAATCATTATCATGAGATAAAATAGGTAAGAAAATATCTGTAGCTTTTTCTTCTCAGTTCACTGCATACAGCTCATTACAAAATTGATACAGTTTGGTGCTCTCTCCTCCATTTGACCTTTTCATGCTCCTGTGACACACCAGTGTTCCCTGGGATCCTCCGAGTCTTTAAACTGAGCAGTGGAGCAGAGGAAGTACCTCACATGGCTAGCGACGGCCACTCGTCAACAGCCCCTTTGTTTTAGGAGGTTAATGCCTAATTGATACAAGCTTAATGAGAGCGAGCTGTGTGCGTCTGTGTGCTTGTGTGGGAGTATGAGAGAGGGGGTCATAATGAAATGGACAGTCCTGGACACAGAAACAGATTTATGGGAGTACAAGGAGTGGACAGGGACCCAGTGGGAACCAGGAAGAAAAGGTGACAATGAGAGTGAGGAATGCATGAGGAGTCCAGTCCTGCCTCATCATGAGAACCTGTCAGAGACAATGCACCAATGAAGTGTTCCCATGGACACATTTTACGGCCCCACACTTTCCCATGACTCAGATATGTATTGAAGCATTGTGAGCGCTTCAGCCCATATCGTCTAGTTTAAGGAGACATCCACAGCACTGTCCTATTGTGATTTAAAGTGCTGCGGTCTTGTGGACATGAAGCCGTGCTGCTTTCTTTCTTAGGCACCTGTCTTTTCTTCTCTGATGAGCTGTCCTCTCTCTTGCCCCCACACCACAAACTCAGACTATTCAGCTTTCTTTCCAGACAAGCTTTCTCCACTGGGTACAAGAAGGGAGGGAGGCGAGGGCCAGCCCTCAAGCACTTCACAGCACCAAGAAGAATTGGTCCTGAAAGCTGTGGAGATGGTGGGTGGCTGCAGGCGAGGGACAAAGTTTGAAGAGAGGAAAAACTTCTGAAGTAGGAGAATGCTTTTGGGATTAGAGAGAAGAATTATTCCGGGACACTTGATCTAGTATGGAAGTTCAGTATAATTGGAAATAGTAATAAAAGTCTCTAGATATGTAAAGGTACAATGTAAATGTTTATACTCAACAGAAAAGCCTGGCAAATACTTGGGGACACATGCATAAATTTGCAGTTCCAAATTTGCACAAAAAATACCCCAAGGAAATGGGCAGTATTTTCATAGACAGGGAATGGTAAAAATGATTACATATATAGGGTGAGAATAGAGCAGAGGTACAGTAGTTGGGGCATAGGAGGCAGGGGTGACAATGAGAGACAAGCATGGCGTTCCCACACTCACGCCGTTCCCACACTGGACCCAGATAATCCCTGTCTTAATTGGGGGAGAATTCCAGCGCACATGTTCCAGGCTCGAAGCGTGGAGGAGAGCAGGAGAGGGACAGGGCAGAGGCAGTGAGCCCTGTGTCATACGTGTGAGGGGGTACTTTACTGCAGTATAAACACATGGAGAACTGTCAACACATTCAAAACAGAAGCACTCACAACTGTTCACTCTTCACACTTATACAAAGAAACGGGGCTTTTAGCTGACACTTAACATAGGGCTACTTTCACTGATGAGATGAGGTCATAACATAATTTTACACTGTCACAATTATTATTATATTGCTATAAAAATGGACTTTCTTATCACTGGGTTGCTTCGCTTTTCTGTTAGGGAGTTGGCAGCTTTTCCTGTAACAACCAGAAACTACGCATTATGGGACAGAACAGAGCAGATACAAGGGGGTAAAGAGTGAGGAGAGACATTCAATAACTCATCAGACCCAGGAATTAATCTGGTGTAGCATGTGTGCAACAAGTGAAGCCCCTAAATTTGATTCTAAATAAATAATAGCTTGAAAATTGTCTCCATGAATGCAGACTTTAAGTTTAATGCCATACGGTGGACCTTTCCAGGTTGAGCAATAACATCTCCATGTAGACAAGCAGGTGACAGATCCTCCACTAGAAAGGCTCCATAGTGCACTTTTATAAAACAAATATATTATATATAAATAAACGCTGCTCTAGAAATATTTGAAGCTATAACCATTTCACTTTGAAGTAAAACACTAGTATTATATATTTCAAATTCTAAGAACTGCCTGCTGCCCGTGTGCAAACCTTAGCCCTGCAGCTACAAAAGGCAGCAGAGATACTGGTGACACAACAGCACAACGGTGAGGGGTAGTTTCGTTCAGCCTCCCTCTCCCCCTCACAAACACTATAGAACAATGGGGTGAGTGTGACTGTAAGAAGGAACCTGAGAGGGCTGAGATAACAGGTACAGGCCACATCACTGACAACAGCATACACTGGGTTAGTGGCAGCCTAGTCAGAGTGCTAGTTTCTCCTCATTGTCCACACACTCAATGGGGTTTTGTGGGGAAAAAAAGTATAATCCCGCTAGTTTAGTCTAAGAGCAGAGAAAGAACAGGTGTGTTTGAAAGAGAAATTAGAGTGTTCTGAGTCCTCATGAGGAAGTAGTTGTACTACCGACTGGATATATTTTAAACCATAAAAGTTGAATTATTATGTATGATTATTTAAGATTTTAACTTATTTTTTCTCAAAGCAGGTGTGCTGATTTTTTTTTTCTTTAATGAAATTAATTTTAAAAAGAGAACAAAATTAAAAATCATATCATAACATCATGATCACAAAATCATTGAGACTGGGGCACAAAGCCTACATAAAACACCAACACTGATCAAACATCCACCATTTTAACACTGTAATTCATTTTCAGATCAGGATTGTCTGCTAATATAAAGTAAATAGTATGTTGTTTGTCACTGAGAGGTTGGTACAGAAGTGACTTCCTGTAAAATGAGACTAATCTCTATTACTCCAGTGGGATTTGGTCCATTCTTCCTCAGATTGTGGTTAATGTGTACAGGCCTGGAGCCATGTTTATACAAATCTTCTGTTCTACTGTCTTCTACATTCACCAATAAATCCAGACACTTGAGAAGCTAGAAGCTGTCTTTGATATGTTTTGGTTAAATCATCTTATTCAATTCAATCAGGACAATTTCAGGGGCTTCCCAGCAATTGTAGTCATTACTTACAGTGTGAAAGCCTGTTTGCATACAATAGATGTGTACTGTATTGTAGTGGGGGGAGACAGATTGATATCATAATTGTTGTTGAAAAAGTATAACATCAGTATAACAGTATCTTGTCCATTATTTACAAAAAATAAATAATAAGCGTACAAGATGTTATACTACTCAACATGACACTCCATACCAGGCACGATTTTGATGGATTGCCATTATATTATCTGAATACTGTCACTGGAATAATGATTTAAAGAGGAGGTATTGGACTTCTATGGAGTATTAACTTGATAGTTAATACCACATAGTTAATTATATAGTTCATAGTTAACTTATTAGTATCATGCTTTTGTATATTTATGGAGAATTGTTGTGTGGGAACATGGGTGACATAGGACTGTGGGCTGAGCATTAGACAGAATTGGAAAGAATGCTAACCGTAAAGGGGATTCGAATAGTGCCTCGCTAAATTATTCAAACATGCATGTACGGCATCTAAATCCTTTTTGATGAGGGAGGAGTCTGTATTAGTAACAAATTTGTAACTATCTAGAGATACACATCAATGTATACCTTACGTTGATGTGCATCTCTAAATAGTGGGAGCATAAATCTGACTATTATACTTTCCCACTTTTCACTGCTATTACCAGTAGACCATTATGAAACTGACTAACTTAGCTAACTAGATTTCTCCCTAATTAGCCGCAAGTCCTTGGTGTGACAGGGTGGGCCTCTTGTGCCTTGTTAGTGCACGATGCCAGTGTTAGCAGGTCTTTGAGGCTCTACCCCCTGTGGGACAGTACAGGGCCCAGGACGTAGAGGGTGAAGGCAGCTGTGTCCTCTCACTCTCGGGCCACAGCGGCTCGCTTTTGGAGGGGGTCTCAATTTAGTCTCTCTACAATACTTTTGGGTTTTGGCGGGAAAACTCCAAACGAAAGACCTCCTCCCTGCACCCATCGTCCCATACTCCATGTCTGCAAGTCCTGATGGATTTTCAGTGTGCGTTTTGAAGGGGATTACAGCCATCTGCGGGCTCTCCAGGCACAAAGGGGAGTCCATGCGCTCCTCCCTTCTCCACTTCAGAGGGATAACACGCACAGAAACATGCACTACACTTGTACCCTATTCGAGCCTGACCTCCCCTCCAAGACCCACTGCCCACTCCAATGTAAAGCGATTTCAAGATGGCCTTCAATGCTTAGCACAAATTCTATAGCACAATGAAGAAACTTGAGCTTGGTTGTAACTTTTGAAAAAATCTATTAATTTATACTTTTGTTTAGCTTTGTACTAATCATGTGGTCCTCGGGAGATTGGGAAATTGGGTTTTTCCAAATTTAAATATACACATGAACACTCACACATGTCCGGAAAAGAGGCCGGCTCAAACCCTGTTGCCTGACTTTCGCTCTTAATGTTGCCTACTTTTGGAGACAACAGAAAATCAGATGTTTTGATAAATTAACTTTAAAGCCCCACTGTGTCACTTTTTGGCACAAATTTGCCTGTCTTCATTGAAATGTTGTGCAATAGTCCACATACAAAGTATATCTATCTCCATGGAAAATGTTCCAAAGTATGTTTTTTAATTTTTGTCCAGAAAGTAATACTGTATTGCTTTCATGAATGAGCTCTTTGGCTTAACATAATATTTAAGGCTTTACTGTTTATTGTTCATATCATGAGATAATTTTTGGGATGATTTAAGCAGGCATGGATCAAATGAGTCAGAATATGGCAGTACAACTTTTTCCATAAGTCATAGAGCTGCATATTCACCTGTCACTCAGAATGGTTTCTCAGACAGGAGCATCCAGAGAATTCCAACAGGGCTGTGTCATTCCCAGCTGTGCTTCGTGTTATGGGAACCTCGGCCCGTCAGCTGGACAGTGGATGCCAGAGAGATGGCTTGGATTTGGGATTCAGCCTTTGCCATGTGTGGGGGATGCACAAGCACTTAGTCATGGAAGACATTACACAAGTTTCTATGGTTACAAATGTTATTGTGACATTTACAGTCTTGTGCATAAATTCATCCAAGAAGACCTTCCTTCTACCTCTGCCAGTCACATTTTGCGACTTTTGGCTCTCAACCAATCATATAAATACTTTTTTTTTACCAATAAAGTCTGAAACCATCTTCCTCAGCAGCAGTATAACCATTAGCCTCCTCAGCCTTTCCATCTTTCCTCTTCTGTCTATACACATATTTAAAGACACTATTGTGTATTGATACAAAAAAGTATCAATACACAATAGTACTCTAAAAACTTCAATAAACACATGTCCTGATATAATTGTAGATGTTTAAACAATGCCAGCAGCTCCTTTGACACAGTCCCACAATTATTGTATCTAATGCTGTTTTTAGCCAAATGTCATCCTTTAATGTTTGATCAGAGGAAGTGTCAGCCTGACCTGATGCAACCCGGGCGTGGTTCGGCAGAGGACCACAGGGAGTCTCCAGTAGCACTGTGGCCCAGGTTGGCCTCTCATTTCTGGGGCTTTGTCTCTACTCACTTCCCCTTGACTCCCCCAGGGTCCTGAAAGTCCACACCTTTTTTCAACTCTCACACACTTGGAAGAGAAAAGGGATTTTGAGGGATGTTTTTAAGATGGACTAGGTGTCTTTTTTTTTTTTTTTTTTTTTTTTTTTTTTCACAAGTCCTCCCTGACTTTTTTTCACATGTTCACAAATATTTTTGCTATTGTCATTTGAAGCCACAATGCTTTCTATTTATCCAGGCTTGGGACTAGCACTAACTGTTTAATGATTTGTGGTATATATGAGCAGTAATTTATAATCTTATTTGTCATTGCAAGTGTTACATTTTTTTGGCACTTTAGATTGGTCCAGGTACAATAAACTGTACCTGATTTCTGCCCCTTTTCTAAGATCCCATTTTTATTTATTAGATCTTCCTTTAACCAAGAAATGTCCTTAAGTCATTCAAACTAATTGAATAAGAGCAAAAGGTTTGTCGACTTTGCCCTTTGTACAATAATTAACCAAATCTTGATTAAATCTTAATTAACCAAACCAAGTCTCAAAGTCCAGATGGCTACTTTCTGAAACTATTTGTTTATACCTTCTCCAATGCAAAAACAAACAATACCTAGTCACCTATTACCAAAAGCAGTTCCTGTCTTTATTTGTAGCTAAAAAGCTCTGTTTAGGTTTAAATCATCCATGTCTTGTTAGCGTGTTTCCTCTGACATGGACACCACAGCTCTCAGGACGAGGGCCGGGGTCACTGAGTAGTCACAACAATACAGGAAGTGTCTCATTGTCCCACTGTCACATGATGTATTAGGGCAGGGGGTATAATTCCACCACTCTTTGTCTTGCTCTTTACCGTTCTCGCTGCACTGACCTCAGATGCACAGCTCGGGTTGGCCTGTCTGAGGAGGGGTACGCAGTGGGCCCCTGAGAGCTACGGGATTTTTTAAGAAGCACTGAGGCAGTAAATAGTTGGGGAGGCCTGGAGGGAACCAGTAGTGCAGGAGTAGAACACTGTACTAGGGTCTGTATGGGACAGAGAGAGCATGTAGGTCTTTTGTGGTGCTTTTACCAAAACACCATGTTAATTCCCCCAGCTGCTCTTTTTCTCATGGATTTACAGTGTGTTGTAAAAGTGAGCAAGGTGAAGGACACACCGTACATGTTTATGCTTAGGTTTGTAGGAGTTGAAACAGGTGCTGGATTTACCATTTAACAAATTATGATGATGCAGCTATTTCCAGTTTTACTGTACAGTTTTCTTGTGGAAAAGTAATAAAGGTATTTTTCTGGTACAGTTTATGCTACATGTTAATGATATCCCTGGAATTTTTCACATTGTGGCATTACACTTAGCCCATACAGAATGTATCCTTTTCAAAGTATTTGTAAGCAATAAAACCCTCCAAAAATGAATGCATGAAAAATGAAAAAAAAAAAATGTATGAAAGTATAAAAATCCAACATACTGGGAATGATTCCAGACACAGCAATACTATCTCCATGGAGACAAACAGACGTGTCATTCAAAAATGTTACATAGGGTACCTCTGAAGGAGGATTAGTCCATGTGGTAAAATATACACACATCAGTTGATAGTTGATAAGAGCTTGGGGAAAGGTTGCTCATTAACAAAACTGCTAACTGCAGGGAATGCAACCTCACAGGAACCATTTTTATTCTGCATATTCACTTTTAATAGACTGTAATAGACTGAATGTGAAAGTATGAGCACTGAATATGTACAGTACAAATCCAAAGTATAAAAAAATACATTGTCCTGTCTTCCACATGGCCAGCGACAGTGTGGCACCTCGGCTCCACTCTCCTTCACAATACTCCCTTAATAGAAATTTATGACTTCCTGAATCTTGAAAACGGGAGGCAGAGGAGGACAACAGAATTCCAACCTCTGGGTGTTTTTATTTTCCGTGTGTCCCAGTCCAAACACCCCAAGGGGCCCTAACACGGCTTAAATCTCCGCACTTCTCTCTCACTGTGGCATTTTGTTTGTCCTACGTCTTCTACTATTTAATTTATGGACACTTGAGGTGAGTTATGTCTGTGAAACGTTTACCAGAGTATAGACCTGTTAACGCATGCAGACTTGTAAAGTAGTTCAAGGTTAGGGAAAGTTATTTTAGCGAAATGTGTGAAATTGCCATGATAAATCAGAAACAAAAACAAAGCTTGTGACAGTTATAGTTTCTCATAATTTGTATTTGAACAAACATAACATAGAAATATTACACAATACTGACTTTTCACAGTTTTAAATCATTATAAAACTCTTATTTACATATATACATTAATATTACATTTATATAATACAATAATAACACAATGGCAGTGTATGCTTTGAAGACATTGAAAAAGACATTTGGTTTGAACCCCTGCAGACATAGTGCACTTAACACATCACAACAAATGAAAATGCATATTACATGTATTATGCTCTGTCCAGTGTAATTGGCTTAATACAGCATTTTAATTAATTTCAATATATCTAATATATAGAGTAACAACTTTGGTAACACTGAACTCAAGTCACAAATCTCTTTCAAATATGATGATTACTAAATGTATAATAAGGTAACACTTTTGATAATATTCATTTATATGTAGAATTATACATGTTTGCAAAATAGGATTACTCAGAAAATGTCCACTTTTTGGATATATAAATACTCAAATGTCTCCACTATGCTACATATATTTGCTTTTTATTTGGTTTTAGTGCTTGCAGCATTCTGGATAATTCAATTTTTTCAATCAGTGCAAATTCTTCCTTTTTAAGACCTTTATAATCTCACTTAACATAAGACTGAAACCAATTCCAGTCAGTTATGCTCACCTCAGAATGTAGGCTTATTTCAGTATGAGACATGGTGGACTTTTGAAGCCACTCTGAAATCCTGGACACGCACTGGTGTCAAACTGTCTAGATTTCTTTAGATTGGTAGTGTCCTCTTTATCTCAATTCAAGAACAACCCACATATGCAGCTTATTTGACTGCACCAAAATGGCTACCGACCAATACTGCTCTGCCTTCTGGAATCAGTGCTCTGGGGCCTTTCTAGCCACCCTTCTAGCCACATTGTATCCTCTTAGCGGAACAGGGCTAGCTTACGCCTTGCCGTTAGCGTTGGCGGTTTCTGTTTTGGGACACACATTTTCCCCCTTGAGTATTTCAGTCTATAGGTAGCTCACATGGTATTTGCTGAGCTGCTTTAGCCTTGAGGTAGGCCTCCTGGAAGTCCTTGTATCTAGGAGCACATCCCAGCCAGGCCTCTCCAAAATGCACCCTCCCCGTGAAGAGGAAACTGCCTGGTCCTGGCTTTACACCGCACTGTAACAGAGTCCGAATTTCGCCCTGGCTGGTGAGGCGACTGTTACCGCTGGCGAAAAGGGCGTACTTCTGCCGGAAAACCCGCGTCGCACTGACTTTGATCACAGCGGCTCTTAAAGTATCGTCATCTTCAACTGATCGGATGTTTCCACGCACCACTGCAGAGGAAAGAAGGTGAGGTTAGACATGCTTTCAGCTAATTCTGTTATAATTCAAGCATTTAGATAACGATGGTGTCTCTATATACTAAAATAATGTCAAAATGTCAAATCACTCATGACTGGTTTAGGAGTACTGTAGCAGAAGAGGCTGAATCCAAAAGTGCCATGTATTGAAACTTTCGTGTATGATTATTATGACCGTTCTTTTTTTGTCCAATCATTTTTTTCCCTCTCCCCCCACCAATTTGATTCTGAACCCTCAAATGATGCCATATTTGACTTTAAATATGTACATTTGTCATACTGTCTCTCACCAACCACCAACTCAAGCTAAAAGCTGTTTCCAAAGTCCCAACTAATAAACTTTTGTTGCAAGCTAAACCTTTCCCCGCTCCCATTACAACTCAATCAGATTAGTCCACATCTCCTTCTTTTAAGGGGGTGGGCTGGTTGGATTAGACCACTACAGTGAATTCTTTGGGGGTTCCTTAAAGGTTCGGGGGTGTGGATTGCTGCTATTTCACCTTTCACCTTTGCACTTTTGAGAAGAGGATTTGGAGGTGCCAGGTTTAGCACAGGAGATTTGTAGTTCCTAATTTGATATTACGCCTTTCATTTGGGGGTCTTTTGAAAATATGGTAATCCTTTTAGAAAACTGACAGGGCCAGTTAGTGTGACAATAAAATTTCAGGTAACTTACCAAAGTCACTAGTGCATACAGCCATTAAGATCTCTGTATTGTTGCAAGGTCTGCAGGCATCTGTCAAGAAAAAGGAAGAACAGTCCGTTAGGAAACTTGTACAAGAGACACCTATATGCTAATGCTACAGCTAAGCCTCAGTTAATTGCCCATCCGGATCAATGTAAAGGAATCTGTTAGTTAGTGAAGACTTTTTCAATACAGGACAGACCAACCGCAGAGCCGCAACTAGCAGCTGCTACTTTTCATTTTACATTTTATAGTTGGAGCGGCGAAGTTTTTAGGTGTGAGATCCTTCCTGTACAGACAATTTAAAAGCCCTCCCTCCCCTCCTTCCTATCCCTCTGTCCCAATGTCTTCCTGGGTGTCTACAGTCACACCTCATCAAAGCTTAGAGGAAGGGGAGGCCACTTCAAAAGATTCCAGCTTCAAACCACTTCTGAGAAAGTTCCCCCTTAATTTACCTAAAGCCTGACAAATTATCTGAAAGGAATATTTAAAATGTGAACCCTTCTGAAGCCATGGATTTAAATTTTAAGCTGTGGCATTTTTAAAGTTCATTTTCTTGGTTGCCCTCCTAAGAAACTTGATAAATGAGATTCCTTCCTCCCTAGTCTTAATAGTGTGTGTGGGAGAGTGAGGGTGGACTAAAGGGGTGCACTTCTCCAGACCAGTCTCCACAGCCCCAACAAAAGATTGGAGCATCTCAACTGGGCACAGGCTAACCCCCCCGGTTGCCTAGGAGACGGCAGTAATCCCAGAATGCTCATTGAAAGGGGCCCGGGACACTGGAGAGAAAGCGCACCCCCACATACTGTGTCTTTGTGCCCCCTCCTCCCTCCACTTCACTCTGGTCGAAGCCTCCTTTGAATCCCAAGCAGCCATTCCACAGGCCACAGGCTGCGGTGGTGAAGTTTGCCCACATCCTTCCATCCACACTGCGCTTTTATGAATTACGGTATGACTTATCTACAGAGCTGCCTTTGGGGAAAAAAATGTGGTTTGGCTTTTGGGAAGTGCAAAAAGGATCACCCCTAGTTCCCCTTGTCTAAGATTTATTATTTAAAGATGTCAAATAGGATCATATGTAGATTTAAAAAAATATATATATATATATATATCTTGGTTACTTTGGCCTACATGCAATAACAGACTAGTTTAAAGGTTTATCTATAATTCTTAATGCAGTCACAGATTATCAAAAATCTGTGTACTCCTTTGGACAGGGTTGCACCAGTATGGACCTCCATGGTTAATGGGACATGAATATGCAAATCACTGCACATTAGGAGATGGGAGGTGAGAGGAAAATCCTTCTCAATAGGCTCCAATCTATAAACCATTTAATACATGACAAACCCAAAGTAACTTTCAAAATGGCTGCTGACTGGACACTCACCTTCACTGGTCACTTGGTTAGAGTCCATTGACAGCTGTGCACTCCAGTCTCCTCTCAGCTCATATCTGAAAGACGCGATCCTTCTGCTGATGTCCTGGTGAGGTGTTGCTTGGAGGAACAGTGCCACCTTCTCCCCTGGCAGCCGACTGAAACACCTGACCCGCGGTGGGGCAGAGGTACCCAGGCGGTCCCCTACCAGCAGCTCCAGCACCCCATCCCGTTCCAGGTACAGCTGAGCCCCATGGAACTGCTCTGAGGGCTTGACACAGGCAGTGATGAGGCCTGAGCTACTGCTCCCTGGTCCCACCGCTACATAGGGCAGGCGGGGGGACAGGGTGAGGCGCAGTGCCCCTTTAGGGTACAACCAGTCCAGGGTACCCTCCGAGCAGTGCAGGGAGATCTGCTCCACACTGCCCTGCTGCTGGGACAACCCACTGTGGATGGAAAAAAAAGTTAGACATGATACGTTTTTTTTTTTTCTATAATGCATTTTCTAATACAGCCTTTTTATTTATATGGCATATATTCACCAGTAACACGATAGCATTAGAAGTGTTTCTCTTAATCATAAAGGTTAGTAAGGTTTGTCAGTCTAATAAGTGCTTAAAGAGATTACTCTGGTTTGAATTAAATTGCGCCACCTAGTAGTGATTCTGCAAAGCATGCGCACCATTAACGCTTCTAAATCACATTGAATTTCTTGAAAATCCTTGCTCCATCCAATGAGCTAACATGTGCATATGAAACTACAAATTGTGCACTAGTAACAGCGCATTTTGCACGGTGCATAAGCTTGAACCCAGCCGTCTCCTGCTTGTCTGGACAGTCCATGCCTCCTGCAGACAAACGCTGCAGGAGCCAATCACCCCAAAGCTCCCGAAACATTTTAATTGCGCCCTAATGGCAAGTCCAAACATGTTGCACTCCAGCACGCATTGTCCCTTTCTAGGGGTCAGGGGTCGGATCAACAGATAAGCTACGTAAATTTAACGAATAAATGCTATTAGTTTAAGCAAATGAAACATTTACATAAAAATGAAATACTCGCCTTCCTCTCCAACTGCACTGGTCCTCAGAATAGTACGACACGGCCACGTCAAAATAGATAAGAAATAAAATCCAACACGCGTAAATCCAAGCGAAACGGTACGCAGACATCTTCAGTGGAGAGTGGAGCCAAGTGAAGGAATGCGCATTGGATAATCCCCAAAGAACTCAACCACTCAGCCCCGCACAAGAAAAAAAAACTGCTATAAAGCTACTATAGCGCTGATAAAATCCATACTCGTGCGTATCCTCTTACCCTCCAACTTAGATAAGAGAATGGCTCTACCTCGTCCCTCAACCCTCTTGGCTGATGTGCGCCAGGTTCACGCAGCGCTCTGAAGTTATCCCCCAACACCAAAACTTGAGTAGCCAATCAGAGCGCGGCATTGGAAACTTTAAACCACTCTCTCACCGCGCAGGGAGGAGGGATGTGGGCGCAGTGGAGGGGGAACAGTATGCAAAATTACTGCATTGTCTTCAAAGCTGTCTGCTGAAGTAGATCTCAAGGTATTACAGCCTATTAGCCACTAACTAATTCGTTTTTAGACTGAAAAGTTAAGTTCTTAGTGGTATGTTAGCATGATGTCTCTGCAATGGGGTTTTAGTCATTGTGTTCTATTACCTAAGACGTGTTCTTTCACTTGTCCATAGCATAGACCTATTGGACAGTGGGCATTATGGTCAGACAATAAATAACATTATAATTAGAAGATACGTATCACCAAATTCAAGCTGTTACTGACTTGTATGTGCCTAAAACACTGGATGAAATATGACATCACTGAGTCTAACTTGTTATGTCTTGTGATGATGAAGGTAGAATGGCTCTCCTCTGACTGCAGCGCTCTTTGCCCCTTACCCTGCTGAGCTCCTCTTTCATGTGCTGGTATTTATAACTAAATCAAATATTCTTTTGTGCACAGGCTGTCATCCATCTCTCCAAGTCAGTGGCCATGAGCCTGCTGCATGCGTGTGCTGGGCTGGGACATCCTGGGACCTCTGATGGAGTTATGACAAGGCTTCACAGCAGCACAAAGGCACATGTGCAGAAATCCAACTGCTTTATTGTGTGAGGCAGGGCCAGGCTTTGTTAACTGCACAGCCATTCAAACCAGTGGACTTTAAAGTGCACAGACTGACAGCAGGGAAACACACAGAGAGAAATATGAATGTATTAGTGACTGAAGCGTGTTGGTTATGGATTTTAAACGCAACCACACGTCTATTTAAGATTACACATAGATTAAGGCCTGTCATAAACAATAGCAAACATATATCTTTATAAAGTTGAACTATGATAATGAAGCATGCATGAATACAATGGCTAAATAGTAGTAGATGAACACATAAATCAAGAGAAAACTGGGAGGACAATAGGTTGCATTCATGTTTTAGAATTTGATGATGCCATAACATAATGTCAGATTGAGGGCAAGGGCCAATAATTCGATGGGAGTGGCAAGTATTATGGAAAGAAATATCCAAAAAATGTTTATCAGCACTACTTAATACAGATTGTGCAAACCTGTTGTTTTTTTTAATCCAAGATATCATTCATTTTCTTTCATGCTCTCTTTATCTTATTATTTATCTATTTTATACCTTATTTTCTTTATATACTTTGACATCCTGTGTGGGCAAGAAAGTAAGAATTTCATTGTATAGGGAAACGTGTTTCTTCACTGTGCATATGACAATAAAGGCTTTAAATCTTACTATTATTATCACTATTCAATCTTACTACTTTACCTAATAACAATCATGCCATTGTGAGTGAACAGCGCCACCACTTTTTTCTTTTTTGCAATAACATATTTTAACCATAGATCATTTCTGGTGACAGAGAAGACATAGGACTTGGTGTCAGGTTTTATTTCATATGAATTGCCCAGGAATTACATAAACATACCTATAAACCAGGAAAAATATCTGAATTTTGACAGTGCCTTCAACCTCAATTTTATACTATGGGCGGAACCTATCAGACTCCCCAGAAAATTACTGTAACATAAGTTATGATAATTACATTGCATTTGATTGTGATACTGTATATAAGGGAAAGCCTATCCCTGTTTAGATGCTCCCATTAATATTGAATATTACTCATACTGTAAATACAGTACGCTTTCAACTTTGTCCCTCTGACCTCAAATGTTCCATCAACCTTAAATCAACATATTTGCTCCATGAACTCCCCATTAAATCAAATCGGGATTTCCTAAATGGAAGTGTATGTACCAGGCCTGTAATCCCACATAGCACTTTACTCCTTTTGAGTGTGTGAAAACCCAAAGCTGCCGATTCCCTTCCTCGTCAGAACAATGCCATCTTTGACTGTAACGAAACTCAGTCTGTTTGTCCTCTTACTGTAACCACTGAAGCAGGCTCGCTCCCACAGCTCGACCCAGGACCCCACTCTCTCCCTCTCTTCTCACTGTTCCGCCAATAAGAGCGTCTTCAAACAGGACCTACAAGAGTTTGCATGTGGCCGTGAGTGCTGACTGTATTTGCTGTGCATACTGTATCCTTTAATGTGTGTGTATGCTCAGTGTAGTGACAGTCTGTTGCTACTACTGTTTTATGGGACCTTGACATTCCGTCACACTGGCTCTGAACATGCACTTTGATACAAAGAGGTCCTTCACCGATTTCTGTTTTATTCTATTTTAAGAGTACAGTATAATATTTATTGGATGATTACCATATGCTTGTATAGGTTGAGTACACAATATATCAACACTTGACAATAATCACATAGGTACATAATCTGTTTTATATAGTATAAACAAGTAAATTTGATAAAGCATAATTAATTTGATTGAATTCTTATTTTCTTCTTCTTCTTCTTGTCGGTTTGCTTTTTGCTCCCAAATTACCTGGTGTATTCCAGGGTTTTCATTGAATAGACTGTCACACTTGGTATATTTGATTAGAACAGCAAGTAATGTTTTGTATAACCCATGCCAGATGCCTTTTCCTGGAATTGAAATGTTGCTTGTAACTCAATGTGTATCCAAAGTAGCACAGACTTCCATGAATTTTTATAATCATTTTGAATTATTTGATTTATAATGTTTGATGATAACAAAGGCACACACCTTCTAAAGTGCTGATGATGAGGTGGAATATTTGACCTGGAATGCCCTTGACACCAGCTGACACTCACTGAGAAGCCAGAAACCCTGTGTTCCCAGACCTCGCGACAGGTTCCCATGGCACCTGACTGCTAATCCAGATGATCTGACATGGCCAATGTTTGTTAGCCTGCACCGACTCATCTATCTGCTGTAATGAGATCTAAGACCTCGTCAGGAGACTCTCGTAATTTGGCAACGCATGTTTCCGGATCACAGAAATATGCCCCTCCTTTCGCAGAATAGTGCTGTGTTCAGTACAGTGAGAGAAGCCATGGGAAACTGGTGGAGGACAATGTTATGTGTTAAAGAGTTTTTCAAGCAATTGAGACTTTACTTATTAAAAATGAATAAGGTTTAAACATATTGCAATTGTATATGAATAATTATGAATTTAAAATATAAACAAAATCAAAAATACTTCTTATACAAAGTTCTCTTTACAATAGGGTAATATTTTATTTGAAACATTCATACAAATAGGAGTTTTTTTTTTGTTCTTATAAATTGTGTGTTAACAAACTTCAATAGCACAATACAGATAAAATTCCTATACTTCTCCAACTTTGTGCTGTACTGTGGTGTAAATTAGATAACCCTAACTATCCCCCATTTCATCTAATTGAATTGAATGTTTTGAGTTCCTTTGGGCTTTGTTTTTGATCCCATGCTGTTCTGGCTATGGCTATTAGCTTCATTCAATGCTAATGCTGATTATCCGGCCAAACAAATTCTATTATTACTAAGCCTTTTGTAAACGATTTAAGAGATACGTGAATAAAAATTAAGATAAGATTGAACTAATTAGATAATCATCTGCTCATTATTTATCTATAAGAAACTAGCTTTGAGTCATAAAGTATACTGATGTACCTCAGGGCTCTATATTTGGACCATCTGTTTTTGCAACATTATGTTTTAAATATCTAAGAATACAGAGAATAGAATAGGGTATGACATTGGGGCTTTAGGTTAAATAGTTTGTTGACAGTAGTAGAGTTAGCAGTAGTAGTAATAGTAGTAGTAGTAGTAAAGTAGTTACCAGTATTTCTTCTGTATATTACTAGTACTATTGAATGGCATGGCTACTAACAGTTCTTAACAGTTACCATTAGTCAGTATAGTTGTTTACATTTCCACCACACGATTTTCCATGTTGTGATGAGTCAGTGGGACAAGCAGGCTTTTCCGTTCCCACCTCCGAACTCTGCCTGGTGCTTGTGGAGTCCAGCCGTGGTCAGGTCTCCCATTTACCCAGCACGCCCTCATGTGAAAACGCATGTGTAAACTGACACTGACCCTCTCATTGCACTTTCTCAGGGTCCCGGTTGTGTACATGTTTGTTTGTGTGACAGTAACATTTCTCTCAAGTCTGTTTGTCTAGTTGTCACTTGTGTGGCTGTGTGTTGGTGTAAAGCCCAGTGGGAAATCCAATACAAGAGTCAGAGGCCTGGAGCGGATAAACACAAGCCAGGACGTGGCGGTCCGCAAACGCAGTTGGGAATGCAAAGACACCCTCGGAGTGATCTTTAACGCTTTTCCAAACATGTAATAGATCACTTAACCCCACCGTCTCAAAGCTCCACTGGACTTTAATTTCCTCCATAGGGATGTCATATATAAGTTTAGCAAGATTGGACCCATATGTTGTCATAAATTAAATTGTATGTGTGAATTTTCCCATCGTTTTAGCCTGAGAATCTCAATCTCAAAATCTCTGAGGGATTAAGGTTAAGGGTATGTCCAGTTTTTCTGCATTCATTTCAGAGGTATCATATTTTAGTTTGTATACTGTTATTTTTGGTAGAGATAAATGTATGGAACTAACTGATTTTTGCTATTGAGTATATATGGTGAATGTATTTAAGGTTTTCATAGTACAGCTAGTACATTTCTTGAGTGCTATTTAGTGATGGGTCTTTTAGCTCCTTTGTGAGATCTGAATCTTTTGAATCTGTTCATGTAAAAAAGCTGTTTTAAAGAAGGACTCTTTTCATATTTATTTATATAACAGAATCCAATGAGAGAACTAATTTTATCTTCAAACTAATCTTAGAGAAAAATGACCACAGCTAAGTTTTGTTTAAAATGGTTCAAACTGAGAGTGGAAGAATATTTACCCTTTGAAATTTTGCATAATCTAAATAAAATGTTGCACTACAATAATAATCATTTTAAAACTAACTGTTATTATGATGCCAGATATGTTATTTTGTGCACAAATCTCTCCCTGTGTCGCCCACACTGCTTCTGTGCTGATTGCCGTAAATCAGTAAAAAATGCATAAAAATTTGAAAGAATAAGATCAGGTTCTTTTTAAAAAAAATGGGATCTAGATCACGTAAAAGAACAGTTCAAAAGAGTCGAATCGTTCACAAACGCCACATCGCTAGTTGCAGATTTTGTTCATAAAACCGTGAAAAATACTGCAACTAGAACTTCCATTTATCACAACACAACAGTATGATACTTTTATATTGTTTTACTGAGCAAAAGTAAGTTATATATTTTCTATTTTGAATTTTCTATCTATCTTCCCCCTCTTTCTATTCAGCAACTCCATATAACCTAATTATAGGGTGTGGGGGCAAAGGTCACAGCTGGGTGCCCTGGGGACTTTTCATTAGCAAAAATGGAGGGAAGAAGCTGCAGGTGTTTAAAATGGTTCTCTCTGTCCTTTGTGCTATCTCCATTAAAAAGACATAGATATCGGTTTTAGTCACTTTTAAATAATGATTTGTCTGTTTTGGGAAATAACTAATTATCGTAATAAATTATGATTTTGTGATTCAGTCTCCAAATAGCATACAGAGCTTCTTTCACAAATCTCGCATATTATTTACTCAAGGACAAAATTCGCCTGTTTTCAGAATTCCTAAAATGTGACGACAATTAGATTTTTATCACACCACTAGCCTTATCTTAAGCTTAAACTGATAATACTAATGTCACTGAACCAGGACTGACACAGCGTCAACACTCCAACTATTGCCTTGATATGCTGCATTCCTCGGTTGTTTAAAAAGCGCACATAGGGAATAGCTTAGTGCTAGAGTAAACAGACTTTTTAAATATTTGATGGCAAGCAGGAGGCAAAACCGCAGAATGTGCAAGAGATTTTTCCTCGTGGTTAACGGCTAAATTTGGACAACAAAGCTCTAGCATAGGGTAGTGGTGTTATTAGGGTTTGCTGGGTGGGTGGGGGCGATTCATTTGCCAAAGCAAGTCTGTGTCTTGTTTTTGGAGGGAAACTGTTCTTTGTATCGTTCCTAAAAAAACAGCAGCCTTCAAAAATGTAATTACTGTAAATTTATAGCCGTCATGAACAGGGTTTGAATGCATGCATTGATATGTATTGTCACTTACTTTACGTTTACCATAGATAAAATATGTGTACTTTTACTGCAGTCCATTTCGAACTTTTTTCTCACCCTGTCATTTAAATATTTTGTAGTGATGTTCCTATCAATATAATATAGTATATTCTAAGCCTAAAGTACCTATAAGTGTTGAAATTGGACTTGTTGCAGTGGTGCAGTAGCTTAGTAATAATAAGTAAGAGCATTATATAGTACTTTTCCTTACAGTACAGTTTGAGTTTGGGATATCTCTAATCATTAAGATGAATTACCCATCATCTCCTGCCCATACTATCTGTGATCCAGAGGAGAGCATTGTTATCTGCCGCTAATGCTGATGCTAATGTTTTCTTGGAGCCCAACTGGGGGTCAGACAGAGGTGCTCCCCTGTCTGTCTTCACCCCTCCCCTTCTCCCCTGCAGCCTCCACACTTAGCTCTAATTGGCCAGATCAATTTGGAGGGAAACTTAACAAGGAGCAGGATCCCTCCAAAATTGACAATAGGTATAGTGTTTTACATATGTCCACAGGAAAGACAGATGTTGCGACCCTCGACCACATCCACATCTGAATGGCCTGATTTGGATACAATGGGCCACGATACAAAGGCTGATATTTTGGCGGTCAAGACACATGCATAATTTTGGCTGCCAAAAGTTTGTGAAGTTATTCTGAGTGGCAATTGTTATTTTAAATGGACAATATGTCACAAAATATAAATATTTGAACAGATAAAAAGTACAGATGTTTTTTGCCGCAGTAGTTCAGCGTCTTGAGAATTCTTGTTTACAGCATGTTAATTCAAATCTTTTTTGTTCATTAACACTATATACTATGTTTTCAGTAATTACATTGCCTCAAACTAAAAAATCCATTACTATGAAAACACAGAACTAAAAATGATTGCGTAATGTAAATGTGATTATTTCTGCACCATGTGAAAAGTTAGTCAGTGCTGGTTGAGTGCATTGTATATTGATTTTGATGTTCTTTTCTTGAGTGCGTAGAGAAAATAAATGGTGACAAATGTGGGCACTGAGATACTATCATCTACACCAGCAAACAATAAAAGTCAGTTTCCCTCCAAAAGCATGAGAGAGGCCAGCCACACACATAGCAGGCGACATCGTTGAATATATATGCACAAGACACATTTTTAACTATTAAAAATATTACAATTTGAGACCTGCTTGGGCTATGTAAACATGTAGTGTACAGCTTTTAAAAACACATTGCATCCTTTACCGGAATTAATAATTATGCACAAATTTGTTGACAGATAGCACTACTTGTCATCTAAAAATGTATTTTTTGTTGGTTGTTCCAGATTAGAGTCCAAATGAAATCTATTTGTGTGATCCTTAATTACATTGTGAAGGATCTTAAAGCTTTTAGGGTATTTATTGCAATTTTTAACAAAAATAAAAGTTTCAGTAAAGATTACAACCAGAGTGCACTAAAGCTAAAATCAAATAAAATCATGTTTGCAATCAAAATATTTATTATGTAAGATGAATACTGTATAGAAAACTAAAATGACAAGATTATCACTTTGATGTTCTGAAATTTCCTTTGAAAGAGAAACCCAAGACATCTTCACTCGGCTTCTATGCACAAAACAAAATGTTCCAATGTTGCAAATATAAAAATAGTTCATTCTGTCTCTTGCTGCCTGACTGCACTTGAACAGCACCTCCTCCTCTTCCTCACCCAAAGCACTGCTCGGTGCATTCAGCCTGGTCAGAGGAGGTCACCCTGGACTCTACAGAATATAATTAGACTTCTACACACACACAGACACAGACACAGACACAGACACACACACACACACACATACGTAGGTCTCTGGAGAATTTAAAGTTTAAACCTCTTTTACAATGGCTGCCCAAGACAATAGACACATGCCGATACTCTGACCCTGTGGCTATCTGCTCAGACATAGACCCACACTGTTCATAATGCTAACCTGCCCCCCTCCCTCTTGTGTGCAGTGAGCGGGAACATCACACAGCATCATATTTCACTCAGTAGAAAAAATTATATACAGCAACAGGTGAAAATCTCTGCTAAGGTCCATAAATACCCTGATCAGGTTTAGGATATAAAGTTAATACGTGTGGTACGCCACTAAAGCTGGTTCTTGTGAAGTCTGTAACCAAAGACCAGGCAAGGCTTAAGCTGGGCTTTTTAATGATTTTATGATGTATGGCAAATCATGTTGTAAAGATGCAGCAAAATGCAGCTATAGGCCTATATTAAAAAAGTAATATGTGCAACAATGACAGTTTGAGCTAACATCAAAAGGTATTGAATTAGAAGCAGTATTTTGTGTCAATTCTACACATGTTAAAATTTATTTAAATACAAAGACTGACGGAGCTTTACAACTGATCCTAGCACAACACAATGCAATCAAATCGAAATTACAATTTGATTTGGTGTGATTATTAATGATTACTAATTCCTCAGGCTGCAGTTATTTTGATAACAGAATTTCCTCTGCGAAAACAAAATAGTCATTTAGCCCTGTACAAACATGTTTTATCAACTGAAATGATCAGTTCATTTTTCAGTCTTCTCTCAAATGTTGATGCTTCTAGAGTTCTTTTCAATGTGTAGTCTGAACAGAATCATACTTGAATGCATGTTGAGTTCAATTTTATCTTTATAGCACTTTTACAAAACAACTTCAGCTTCCCAAAGTGCTTCACATAAAAAGTCAACAACAGCAATAAAATAAATAAAAAGATATCCTGTCCAGTTACTATTAAATGCCAGGTTTCGTCTTAAACTGAGTTAAGGACTGTGAGGATCTGACATGTATCTATCAAATGTCAAAAAAAAAGCTTTAAAAAAATAAAAAATCTAAAAACGTTAAGCCCTATCCAACACTTAAACCTCAACTTAAAAATACAATTTCAATTCTCTTGCCCTAGATTTGAAATTTGTCTATAACTAAACTGCAATTATCAAACATATCACTATAAAGCAGATTATTTTAAATCAAGCATGCATTTGTACTTAGCTAGCTACAGAGACAGGATTTTAACAAGTCAAGCAGATATAACGAGGATGGAATTAACGCAATTAGTCCTTGGAGCGACTCTGACACCACTATGTGATTAAAATTTCATTCTTGCAGCTTTATCCCCGATTTAAAAGGCTCACATTTTGCCCTTTGGATGACAATTAAACTGCATGAAAGAGATCCCACTGCACATCCCAATCTGAATAATCTTTTATCTTGCACCGTTTGTCATCTGAGTCCTCTGACCTGCGGTTCATCTCGGATCTTTAAATTACCGTCACCCCCCTCCCTTCTGCACCTGCATCAACCTCTCCTTTGCTTTCATCAATGGAACCTGTCTTTTCACAACGTATACTTGTAGCAAAAGGGGGAGGCATTGTTTGAGGTGGAGCCTTGAGGGAGCCGCCAAAATGTAGTGTTGCCATTAATTTTGTGCCGCCCACGTCCTCTCAGAGTTGACCCACGCCTCTTGCTCACTGCAGGGGTATCACATCACTCGCCCCTGGGGTACGAGGCTGCGCTGCCCCTTCTCCAGACAACAGGTGGATTTGAAAGTGTACAACAGGTGGGGTACAATGGGATATGTATCTTGGTCCACACCATGTCAATTTTAAAATTCTAAAGCGTGAACAATGTGGACTCTTTTTTAAGGTTATTCATAATTCTTTTTTTTTTTTTATAGTATTTTGTGAGCTGTGACTGGCTAAGCTTTACATATTGAATCCCTCCCAAATCACAAAAAGGATAGTGACATAGGGAGTCTGCTTTAAAAATACATTCCTTCACACATTGTACTGTGAGAAAAGTTTGTAACAGTTTATAATTTATAATAGTTTAACACACACACTTATTACTTCTTGGTGCACTATGTAACTGGGAGGGTCCGCCACACGCTTGTCACCACTGAGATGTTATTGCTATTGATGAAGTAAACTTATCCATTTCTCTCTTTCTGGTTTATATCACTAGGCCAAGTTTCCAATCCAAGTTTTTTCTTCTTATATCAATAAACACATGTAATTGAATAGATCCAAGATTGATATGTGTCTAAACTGTGGAACATGTTGAAGAAAACGTTGAGAGCATGTCTGAAAAGTGACTGTTTGATTTGGAGTTTGAACTGGAAGGACAATAAAAACAATATTGTGGATTGATCATTTCCATATGTCATTTTTATCGTATTTTGTGAAAATGTATACCATTAAATGAGATGGAATGACTCTGCTCCAGACACACTTCAGTTTACCAAGCATGCATAGAGTCGAGACAATTAAAATGAACTGGGAAGCTGACTGACAACAAACAAACCACACAAATATTACAAGAATGCTCATCCAATACAACTCCAAATTCAAAACCGAACAAATAATGCAATGAAATAAATCAGTTTCTGTTGTGACTATCCTTCTGCCAAGTACGCAAACACCAATTAATATTTATATGGCTGCACAATCACAGTTTTTACATTGATTTTGTGGAAAGACCCAAAAGGTCATCTGCAGAGGAAGTGTGTGAATAAAAGACACACGAAACGCCAAGTGATTCTGCTTTCCTTCTGCACTGGACTGTGTCGCCAACCCAACCAAGCACAAGAGTGAGACAGCTGATTGAAAAAGCCTGGTCCTCAATAAGGCATTCACGGCTGCACACAAATAAGTGATGCACATGGCACAAGAGAGTGTAGCAGTGGACTTGAGCTAATCAGACTCTCTCCATGCACTGACAGACAGGGGTCACATCGCAGGGCCACATGTTTGTGATGGAAATGTGGATGGCAGGCGTAGGAAAACAAAGCACGAGACGGCATACTTTACACATGAGATAACATGCACACTGAGGTGAAAAATGACCCTTAAAACTATTTTTCTCTTAAGGGTTCAAAATTACACAGCGACGCAGGGGGCCGGAATTTGGGGGAAAGCAGGGTGGAAATCATATGGAGATTTATACCATATATAAGCTAAATGTACAATTCAAAAAACGTCCATAACAAAGAACTGGTTCAAGTCAAGGCCCAAAGATAAGAATCATGCTAATAACGTCATTAACAAAGAGACTTTAAAGATGTTTTGTATTTCATCCATTTTGTCCAAATGTTCGTATTTCCTAAGTGTTGACAAAGAATTATATTTGAAGTACAAATGTAGTTATAGCCTAGAGATGACTCTGATGTCTCTACATATAAGCGTAGAATTTTACATACGTATTAGTATGTACTCATACAATTTATTATTGACGTAAAATTCACATATTTTTGTCATTAAAGCTTGTCTAAACTGTTTGTGACACGTGTCAATTTTCATATATAAGATATGTAGCATTGTGGTTTTGTCACAACCCTCTCAGATGAACTGAACAATTTTTGCCCCATTCTTTATTTGGTAATCACAGTCCCCATGATCCTCTCTCAGCAGGAATTCAAGACTTATCGATTTTTAGAGCCATGCAGGGAAATGACACAAAGATAGGATTTAATGGCCCTTCGATTGAGTGATTTTGAAAAGTCGCCCTCTGACCTCCAACCCTGACCCCTTCCATTCTCCAGGGTCCAGTGGTTGTCACTGGTCATTTGTCAAACCCCTCGCACTGATCTGATTATGTCCAATTTGGGATCTGCCGACTACACACTTCTGGGATCAAGCCAAGCTGCTTTCAGCAACTTTACACCACAACAAATAGTAGGATTGTTTCACAAAAAGGAAAGTCTTCTCTCTATTGAGACCAAAGGGACAAAACCGGAGGAATGACAAACCTGCTGCTCTTTCAAGCGGCACAAAAAAGAGACGAGAACTGACCCTAATATGATAAACTACAACCCCTAAAAACCCCATTCAATTTATTTATATTTTACTAATGATAAACATTGTCAGATGTTGTCAGATTACATTGAAAGTGATGAGCTGGTTTATAATATTATATTTCAGTTTTTATAGACTAACTTTTACTTGAACTGGTGGCAGTATAGCTATGGCTTTGGGCGCAGTGAGAATGAGCCTGCCTGTTATTCCAAATCTGTCTCTGACTCTTGATCAATACAGGACATTTGCAGTAACTAATAGCCTACATAGAAACTAAAAATGCTTTAGAAAACAAATATGAGAAAAGGGGGTGATTATAAAATATTAATAATATTGGGATAAAATTGAAATGTGAGTACCAAAACTTACACAGACTCTAGCAGTAAAGAACAACACAGGCCACTCTCTCTTCAGCCTCAGGGTTATGTATGCCAGCGATAGATAAGATGATCAGCTGTACATCAGAAGTGTGTTACATTTAGGGAATCAAAAAACTGTCACCCACAGTGTCAAGGCCAGAAGGTCCACTCACACCTATGTGACAGAGAGCAAAGCAGAGGTGACAGACTAAAAATGAGGAAGAAGTGTTGGTCGTAACTGTAGGATAAAAAGGATCTATCAGCCATTATAAAGATATGGAGATAGGGAGACTGGGGTCAGACCTGGTTTAGAGAGCTCATCCAGGGGTCACTCAGCAAGTACTCATATTGGATACAAACAATATAGTTAAATGTTACATGTATTGGTAACAAATGTTTTAATCATACTGAGACAATATCATTTAAATAGGTCTAATGAATGACAAAATCATCTTTCCTTGGCAAGATGGCAAGACCTCAAAATGTCACACACAGGAAGCTAAATCCATGATATTTAAAAAGCTGATCTATTGTTGATCTGCAACAATCTCTCAACCATCCATATTGTGGGACAGAATTTGTTATTTCAAAGCTTTGTTTAAGAACACATCAGTGTAATTTTCATACACAGAAGTTTCTTTCGTATTTTATGTTCTTCATGTTACCATGGCATCTTATACTAGTTCTGATGCAGCTCAAAATGACACTAAAACTGTATAAAAGCTTACATTCTGCTCTGTTAATGCACATTTTTGCAGTATCGATATTTGCTCAAATGAGTATCTAGTTTAAATATTAGTTTTAGTATCGATTAGTATCTGAGTTTGAATACTTTTGACTACCCCAGAACATATGAAAATGCTGCCATATCTAAATTAAATTAATAATAAGTAAGTAAGTAAGGCTAATATAGACAATTATGGGTGATCTGTATACAGTGTACTTTTTCCTATTATTTTTCCTGTTGTGTGCCTGTCACTCAAATGTCTATCTATGATCAAAGCCTGTGACACAGTTCTTTTGCCAGCAAATTCTTCAAGCTATTTCTAATCTTCAAATGCAACTACCTCAATGGTCTTGGTAACAAAGTCCCCATATAAAAGTGTTTAATCACATTTACACTGACACACTTTTATCTACAATTAGCTTGAATCTCATTATTTCTGCTTAGGATGTTTTGGCCTGAGTTGAGCGAAGGGTTTCGGGGAGGATCGGACTTTGGATGGGGTGACCCGGCGAGCATGACCTGAGGGGACCCTAGGGGAGATTACTAGGGGGGGATGGGTTATCTTCTCTGGGGAGTAAAAGTAACTTGTAGTGCCCCTGCTGACTGCACTCACTTCTGGGTTGGTTCTCATTGAAATAGCCTGATTCATCAACCAATTATCTCCACCAGAATGCATGCCTTTCACTTGGTAATATGTTGTCACTATGTAATAATGTTGCCAAAATAAAAAAAAAAACATGGTATAATCAGGGATACTTAGTTTAATATTTTCCCTGATTTTATGAGCTGTAGCTGTAAGTTGGCTTTCCCTCTGAATCCCTGTAGTTTTGATTTCCCTCCAAAATGTCTATTATAGAAAGCACACCCCCACCACCACTTGTATGGGAGCGAACCCCCTCCCCCTACCCCCATCTCCCCCCCCACACACACACTATTGAAGAGATAGTGAGTGCTGTTAAGTCCATTGAGTGAGAAGTATATTAGGACCAACACAGCGTCTCCAAAAACAACATTTAGTTTGCATTTTGGGGTAAACATCTTAAAAAATATGACAACCTCAGAGAATGGCTGTAATGTGAATGTAATATCAGACATTGTTCTGGGGCACCTAAAAGCCTAAAGTCATCTAAATAAAAAAATACAAAAAATAAAGGTAACATTTTAGTTAATATGTGATTATTATAAAATGGTACTAAAATAAAAAATAAATACTGATAATATTGTAAGCGTTCAGCTGACTTACATGTCCCTAGTGACTGATGATATCCTCGGCAGACACCAGAGATGTGTAATTCCACCCTGTCTTTTGTCTTGGGCCTCATCAGAGCGGCCAGGGTGTGTATGCGTCCTTTGACCTTTGGGGGATCTTTAGCCTTTCTCCAGCACCTCAGGGTGAGCTTCAGGATGTCAGTTATTCGACTCCTCATCCACAGTCTCCATTTACTGTTCACAGGTCCAAAGTTAGACACTGGACTAGAATAAGGTAGGATATTTAAATAAAAACTTTATGGAAACATGCAGTATTTGAAAAACAAACAATTGCGACATCCATGATGCTAATTCAAAATTCTTAACCGTGTTTGTGTTCTTTATGTATAATTACTAATTACTTAACAAATGCCCCATATCTTTTGAGACAATGAATGGACAATGGATATATTATATTCCAGATCTACATGGGCATGATTATATACTATAAACTCGAATGTCTTTGTAACCAGAACTGCAATATGGCAATAAAAATCAAATTTGGAACTGATTCCTGAAATGATATTGTCATAAATCATATAGCTCCTGTCGTAAAGTGGGTGTGAGGCGGACCAAAAGATGCGGGAATCGGGGCAAGTTTTACGGTGTTTATTGACAGACAAAACAAGTAACGGAAGAACATATGAGGAGCTGGGTGCAGGGGTGCAGGTCAGGGTCCAGAGGTGCAGGGAACAAACGTGACAGGAACAAAACCGGTCAGAGTCGGGAGTCCAGAGCAGTGCAGGGAGGCAGGGTGCTGAGCAGGAACACGAGCAGGAACACAGGCAGGAACACGGGCAGGTACAACAGGTATGAAAGTGTGAACTTTCAGAAGCAGCAAATATCCTTAGGTAATGCCTCTTGTTTGTTTTGCACCTCCTGTCAAAATAGGAAAATGTGGACAGTCTTATGCTAGTTAAGCTGTTAAGAAAACAGTTAAAAGCCCTGCCACTGATGCAAGCAGTAAATACTAATTATGCTGATTGAAATCATGGTCAATTGTCTGTACAGCCATTTCTTTTTTTTCTACGTGTTTCATTCAGATCCACTTGAACAAACTGCAATAAGTCTATGAGCCTTTTCCCTTCTCCAAATGAGCAAGCTCCTTCACAAAGGGCCACCACTGTGGATAAATACTGCTTTTGTCTCAGCCAGTTGAACTTAAGGCTTCCCTTAACGCAGCCGACAGTGTGTTCAGCCTTTCTGTCTTTTCAGAGGCATTGGCGCCAACTGACAGAGCCCACTGCCAAATGGGAAAACGACTACATAGACAGAAAGAAAGAGCAGAATCAATCAGGAAGTGGCAGCCTTTGAGTCGTGCCAGAGAAACCGGGCAACTTCCTGGTTTGGTTGTCAGGGTGACAAGGGTCTAAGCCAGTTGGTGTAGTGGGCAGCCGGTGGGTCTGCCGGGGTCGCCAAGGATGACGGTTGGGACTAGTTTAAAAGAAAACACTAGCTACTTCAAAGCTTTGTCTACACATACAGCATGGATGGACAAAGCTTAATAAATAAAGAAAGAATATCTCTTCACAGTTACATAAAATTTGTATTTTATTCCTATTTGACCCTCACGCAAAATAAATTATTATAATAGTTATCATTCTAAGTTTTAATTTCAATTAATTGGATGCAAACCAACTGAGGTTAGGTTATCACATCATGTATATGTAGACGTAATGGTTTCCTAAGAAATTAAAATTCAAGCTTCAGTTTCATTCTTTTCAGTGAATGATCCTAACTCCAGGGGGGTTGATCGGCTGCTCTGGGAGATCAGGGGAACTCAGTGGCACAGATAGATAAACACAGCTGGGGAGCTGTGGAGCTTGTGCCTGCTTCGCCCTGCCATAACTCTGTTTACTCAAGGGATGTGTACTAATCTGCAGTTCTGATCTCTTCACAGACACCCCACAGGCCAGGATTAAAGAGCCTTGTATATGGTCACGGCGCTGCTAATTCTTCAGTGGATAAACTTAAATGACAAATATTTTACTGTTTAATATAAAGACTGATGGGTGTGCAGGGGTCATCCCTGGATCAGTCTGTGTGTGGCTAAATCTCTGTGGGTGGCTCTGGTACATGGTAGAGTATTCGTCAGCAAACACAAACCCCACAAAGATTGCCAGTTCAATCACCGGTCTGACCACTGCATAATATAGCGTCCTTGGGCAAAACACACCTTGCGTATGCCTGATTGTATTAGAGAGAGAGATACATTTAGATACAGATTGGGAGCCATGTTCTCTACCATGACGGCTGTGTTTGTGACTGAGTGATGGAACTTCAGCAGGAAGTAGGCGTAAAAGACACAATATAATGAAGTTATAATGGCTATATAATCCATGGCATTATTAATCAATTAGCTTAAACACTGATAGTGAGTATACATTCCCACATATGTATAGCTTTATGTTTTTCCACACTACTATTTCTGTACCAAAGGTAAAGTGTATTCAAAGCCGATACAATATGGCATAAAGGCAAAGGCTATTTTAGATTCATAATTAAAAACATAATTAATTCTCATTTACAGTATTGGCCTAGGTGTACTAGATTCTAAAGTACACCACTGTAAGTGTTATAGGCATTTTTTTTTCTTGCATGATGCGGAGGGAACAAGCCCCCCTTTGCATTTGTGGCTTCACAAACTAGCCCGCTGACCTTGGGCATCAAGTTATTTAAGACCACCGATGCCTGCCCTAGAGTACCCTCTGCTGGTACAGATATTTCACTACAGTTAATATTCTATTCCTGGGTTTAAAGTTATGGAAGCTGTCCTCCGTGTGGTCATAGCAATTAAGCCTTTCAAATAAAAATATTATATCTTTTGAATGGGGAAAGGTCCTAATAAAATCTTTCAAAAGAGGAAGGAATTGTTTGTCAGAATGTAGTCATATAACAACATGGTATAATACACAATTTAACTAGTTTAATGGCTATCTAATTTGATTAAATTTGATTAAATAATAAAGCATTGCACTGATGACATGTGTAATTGCGTTTGGCATCGTGTCTTGTCGGCTTCCATAGCTGGTGCGTAAGCGCTTGACGTCAGTACAACAACAACCTGTTATGACTGCTCGGGTGAGGGAATAGAACGTTAATTGATCAAGACTTAATTTCTGTCAATAAACCGTGATTTCCACACCTGTATATGTCAGTATCTCTTTACAAAGGTAAGGCCTAAAGCAACCACCGTTTACATAAACCACTGTTTAAGCAAAATACCTGCATTTTCAGCTAAACACGGTCAAAAACCAAGCTAACCTAGCCTTAGCATTTTTCGAGGTTGCTCAGCGACATTGAGCCAAATAAAATCTAGATTTAACGGTTCTATGACATGTCATTACCTTACAGGCTCTGTTTGTGATCTTTAAATTAGTGTAGTAGATTAGTATGCCTACGTTATGAGCACCCTATACCCCGGTCACTCTGGCATGCTAGTTTAGCTATAGAGCTAACTTAAGATCAGCGTCCTATATTTCGTGTGATATTCAGTTCTTAGATTGCAACGTTTTGTTATAGGTCGATAGCTATGCTTGTTATTTTGTTATAGGTCGATAGCTATGCAAGTGATTATTGATGAAAAGTAGTTTTCACGGGTGTACATTTGAAGTGCGGTGCCAGTTGCTCCCCTGTCATCTTGCACTAGTGGCATCATATGCCTTTTAAATTTAACTTATTCAATTGTATTGTATTATATTATAAAATAAATAATGTACATATTATAACTGTTATTACTACTTTGTTAATTATTTGTCATAACACGTAACAACTGCTGCAGCTCCGTTCAGACGCGCATTGCAGGTGCATTGCGGTGATTAGACATAAACTAAAAGACCTGACACCATGCATATTGTCTGTGTCCGGCAGCCAGATATCTTGGAGAGACGGGGCATTCCTAACCCAGTCAGTTAGCAAGCCGAAGAGACGGGGAACAGGATAGGGAAGCAGGGCGAAACGGGCCCCGCGGAGCCGGTGGAGAAGATGGCCGGCAGCCCGGAAAAGACTTCAACCGCGCAAGAGCTGAAAGAGCAGGGGAACCGATTGTTCCTCTGCCGCAAGTACCAAGAGGCTGCAACATGCTACGGCAAAGCGATAGTGAGTATGGCATCACTAAAGGGGCAGTACATCTTTGTTTGGCTCTATTTGGAATGCTGTGCTATGTGCAGACATGGATATGATTTTCTGATTGTTTCGAGTGTTTTCACATTTCTCTGTTTCTCTTACCAGAATCGTAATCCTTCGGTGGCAGTGTACTACACTAATAGAGCGCTTTGCCATGTTAAACTGCAGCAGTATGACAAAGCTTTGGCTGACTGCAAACATGCTCTGGAGTTGGACAGTCAGTCGGTCAAGGCGCACTTTTTCCTGGGCCAATGTCACTTGGAGCTCGAAAACTATGATGAGGCCATTGGAAACCTGCAAAAGGGTCAGAATAAAAATCTTAAATACCGGATACCTTTTTGTTATATGAAGCAAATGTGATCTTTATGCTTTTTGTTTACATTGTCCAGCTTACAACTTGGCTAAAGAACAAAGGCTGAATTTTGGAGATGACATTCCAAGTGCTTTGCGCATTGCCAAGAAGAAACGCTGGAACAACATCGAAGAGAAAAGAATTAATCAGGAAAATGAGCTGCATGCTTATCTTACTAAACTCATTTTAGCTGATAAGGAAAGGTGTGTCCGCAACATCTCTGACAATTAACACTGACACAATCAGACCATATATTTGAACACTTTCTTTGATGCTGCCTTCACAGAGAAATGGATGAATTCAAGAAAAACCAGGATGATAATGAAAATGGGGGTGATGCGACTAAAATTGCAACAAAGCATGTAGGTCTTGTCTTGTGTATATACTTGTGTTTATAGTGAAACTATCCTTTTGTCACTACTCACTTCATCTTTTAAGGACAAGTACCTAATGGACATGGATGAACTCTTCTCTCAAGTGGATGAGAAGAGAAAAGTAGGTTTAACCCACCAAGCCACACTGATTAATTTATGAATTTAACAAGAAAAACAAGTGGTTTCATCACTGATAGTGGTGTAGAATCAGGAGCAGTATATTTTTTCCAAAATGTTCTCTCCTGCTACAGAAACGAGAGATCCCAGATTACCTGTGTGGTAAAATCAGTTTTGAGTTGATGAGAGAGCCCTGCATCACACCCAGTGGAATCACCTACGATCGCAAGGATATTGAAGAGCACTTACAGGTTAATACTCGTATTTTTATTACATCAATAACAAGGTATAATGTTTGATTATATCACTGTGCTAAAGCTGTTCTCATATGGTCAGATTGTGTAGGCTGATTTTATTTAATTATAATTTATCTATAACTTTTATTTAATATTGTAACACACCAACTTTTGTATATGTACAGCGAGTGGGTCATTTTGACCCTGTCACCAGAAGTCCACTGACCCAGGACCAGCTCATCCCTAACCTTGCCATGAAGGAGGTGATCGATGCCTTTATCCAGGAGAATGGCTGGGTGGAGGACTACTAATTCTCAAACCTTCAACATGAGGACTTACCAAGACTATAGACAAGCAATCTCTCTATGACTGGATATTACATTTACACAATCAAGAGAAGCCACACTTTGGATTATCATGCAGAAGCTGTTTGTCTTCTCTTCACAATTGACCTTTGCTGTTACCAGCTGGTTTGCTGTTCTCTTCTGAACTGTTCAACCTCTTTCTCAGCCCTGTCTTATACATTGACTCACATAAGGGCCCTCTGACTCCTTGTGTCTTAGTGCCACAATTCTTACAAAGACTTTGCACTGCAGTGTTTTACAGATGCCCACATTATGCACAGTGCACACAATGGAAGCGGACCCAATGTAGACAATTCTACTCATCTACAACTTGTATTTATCATAAACATGTGTTCATTTACTGCACACTCACAAAGCTCATACAATCAGCCAATTCCCTTCTCTGCCTCAAGATGGGGCTGTAAAATTAAGGCTGCCAATTGTTCCCACAAACTCAAGCTGTCCATCTTGCACCATGTAAGGGACAAGTTAACAAACTGAATGTATACAATGTTTTAGTTTTGCTCTCAAGATATCAGAAATTTTGTATAAAACAGGGCCTTAGAAGCCTCGAAAAAGACTGCATACAAAAAGCTGGATAGTCATTGAATGAGGATACTGGCACGAAATGCCAGGTTTACAATCTCTTGAAAAGCTGCTTGTGTGTTGTCGATGAAAGTGAAAAGATTTGATGTCTCTAAATATTGCCTTTTGTGTAACAGTAAACACTCAGTGGACAATTTGACTAAAAGATGGTTATTCCCACCCGTTTGTATTGGCCTTTTGTTTTGTTACTTTAGAAAACGATACAGTGAAATGAAATTTTGGTGAAATACAAGGGTGTTTATGGTTACCATAATGCTGGAGGGAGCACCTATTCTCCGTACCTCAGCCCAGGTTCTGTGTGCTGTTCTGCTTTTCATGTAATGAACTGGCTGATCTTAAGAGTGTGTCTGTGGTAAATTAGGCTGTTGGTTCACTGTAAGATGGAGACTATGTATATAATTTTCTTCTGTGAAATTTTAATTCTTGACAAAATAGGGTTCCTTTTCTCTAGAGTTTGAGAAACTGTATTAAATGTAGATATGTCAATAACTATTTCCTGCTTTGGTTTTCATTGGTCCCCATTAAACAGTGACACTTGTGTTGGTGTGATTTACTTGACGGTGATGATATAGTTAATGGGTATTTTAGATCGAATAGATTTTAATAGATCATTTTTAGTAAAATGAACAAACATAAAATTAAGATTATAAACAAATGTTTTATGGATTGCAAGAATATAGATTAAAAATGTAGTCTGACAAATCCACTGCGAGCGTACAACATGTGGTCGATGCAGACACAGGAGGAGAAGAGTGTACCCCCCGTAACACTGAGTCTATTGTGAACGGGTCCACTGAAGAGCTGACGTTTGACTGGTGCCACGCGGGAAGAGCACTGAGCAACAGGGACGAGACAGAAGCAACAACATGGTAAGGACATGCATTTCAACTGGAGTTTTATGTATATGTGTGTGTGTGTGTTGTGTGTGTGTGTGTGTATATATATATATATATACACACACATATATATATATATATATATATATATATATATATATATATATATATATATATATATATATATATATATATATATATATATATATATATATATATTATATTATATTATATTTATACATATACACACACACATACACACACATACATTCTTAGACTTATCATCTTGTGTGTCTTCAGAGTTTTCCTGTTCCTCTGCTCGGTGTGTTGGCTTTGTGTTTGACTTACAACTCAGCACTGCAAAAGTAAGAGACAAAAGATGTCATTGTCATGTACATCCTATAATGCTTTTCAAACGTGTTCCTTATTGTCGTAGTGGGCCTGAGCGATAAAGTGCTGATCTTCCCTTATGAGACAGACTTCAGTTATGTGGCCCTGATCCCTCAGAAGGACCTGGCTCTGAGGGCCTTCACTCTGTGCATGCGTGTGGCCACAGAGCTGCCCGAGGAGAGGCAGATCATCCTGTTTGCCTACCGCACTCCTGACTATGACGAGCTCAACGTGTGGCGCGAGAAGGACGGCCGCGTTTCCTTTTACATGAGCGGCGATGGGGCCTCCTTTCACTTGCCTCCTCTGGGCACTTTCCGCATTAGTCTGTGCCTCACTTGGGAGTCCCGCACCGGCCTGGCGGCCTTCTGGTTTGAAGGTAAACGCAGCACATACCAGGTGTACAAACCGGGCCACACTATCAGACCCAAAGGCACTGTCCTGCTGGGGCAGGACCCTGACAAACACCTGGGGGCTCTGGAGGCCCAACAGAGCTTTGTGGGCGAGCTCACCGACCTCAACATGTGGGACTATGTCCTGTCTAGAAGTATGATCCAGGCCTGGCACTACCGGCACAAGATTCCAAAGGGGAACATCTTTGACTGGGCCTCCATCAGTTACGACCTCAGCGGGAATGTGATGGTGGTAGACGATGACTGACAGGAGCCTGTGCCCAGAAAATGGGGAAACCAGGCTGTGGAGATCTGTGGAGGACTCGTTATAACATGCTTTATTGTTTTTGGCAAACGATGCACTCCTTTACAATAACTTCAATCTAACAAGGAAATATGTTTATAGATACACTCATTTTGCATTTTCATCAGTTATTGCCTTTTGATAACCACTATTTTAAACAAAGGCTGTGTATGCAGAGACTGGAGAAAAGAAGAGGAGACACAAAGACGAAGAGTACAAACACTGCTGTGTGCAGCTGTGAGGCTCAGGGACAGAGCAGCAGCTTACCTGTGTCTCAGGACAAAATAATTTGCTTTCACCATTATTAGTAATATAGTAATATTACTTAATTCATGAAATAATTACTAATGCCACTGGAGCATTTTAAAAGCATATAAGTTCCCTAGATAGTCAAGGAAAATGTACCAAATGTATTAAATGGGTTTGTTTTTTTTTAGGAAATCCTTATTATTAATAATCACAATTGTAGTTCTATTTTTAAGAATGTTGCCTTTAACTCAACTCTTTAATCTATTTGAAATGATGTAACATTGCTTTTGGGTCTGAAATAAAATTATGCAGTCTGAATTAAAAATGGTGTTTGTTATTGGAGTAAAGTGCTCATCTTTGAACTGTGGCCCTTCCCTTTTTAACATAATCATCTCCCCATCACATGTTTGGAAATAATAATGTAATTTAATTCTCATTATTTAAGTATACAGAATTGTATCACACAGTGCCTTATGTCCTTTTGTCCTGTGATGCCGTAGTGAAGTAAGAGGCAGATTTCTTGTAATGAGGGCAGGAGCCATAATGAGATGGATGTGTTACATGCTACTTGCAGAGACCAAGTCATATGGAACTGCTACACTAATAAATGCCCCTGAGAATGAGCTGAGGGTCAAATGTTGTCCATCCAAGTGTAACACAGCAGCCTGACTTCCTCCTCTCGTGGTGACCTCCTTGCACAAAACACTGAACTTTTTTCCTTCACAGTGCATCCAGGCGCCCGCTCCCTTGAGGCCGAGAAACTGCGTGTATTTCTGAGCGAAAATCACCGTGGGCTTTCTCTGGCAGCAGCGGCTAAATGAGGAGAAGTGAAGGCAGGGCCGATGAGCTCTGACTGCGGGTCAGCAGCCAAATGTTCCACCTTCTTGGATGTTGGAATGCATCAATCGCAGTGCCCACTGACTGTGTGTTAACACCTTTGTGGACCATCTGCCCAGGCCGCGGCTTCTGAGCCCTCAAGTCCACAAACACCCTCCATTCTTGTGCCTCTCATGTGTACTGGCAGCTCTTCAGGTTAGAGAGGCTTGGAACAAAGAAATTGTTTTGGCAAACGTTTGTTAAAAATAAAAGCTATTAGTAATTGGACTCATTTTGATGGGGAAAATTTGGCTTGTTTATTTTTGTATAGACATCTCCTACTAAAATGTGCATACTGAATATAAAATATTTTCAATATTTTGATGATCTCAAATGGATTCTTTGTGTATAATAAAGTAATTATATAGCGTCCTTCCTCTCCAGTCTTCATTTTCTACACAGGTTGCCATCACCAGATTTGATCCTTGTGCTCGGGATGCTTAGATCACTGCTCAGTCAGTGGAAAATTCTTCCCCTGTGCATTGCATGTATAATCCCAGAGCACAAACAGTTGCGGGTCTGCTTGTCCCGCTGGCAGACAGGGCGGCGGTCTGCGGGCCTACCAGATCTGCATATTGGCCCATGGTGCTTGAAGCTCACTGTGTGTGTGGAGCGTGTGTGGAGCTGGTGAAATGTCTTCCACGTGAGAGGACATAGACAGCAAGAGGAGCCACGCGTGAGGGGCCAGGGTGGACAGAAGGAGGGCCGTTCTGGATTCCTTCGAGCAACTCCAAATAGATTTCTAGGCAAAACATATTTGCATACACAAGTCAATGCTATGAGCAATATGAGAGCCATGTAAGACATGTGTGCACTGAACAGATGGGTCATTTTTTTTAGAGCTTTCTTGCAGAAATTACAGCCCATTAAATTACGATCTTGGCCACAATTTAGCTGATTTTTGTTAATTGTACTTGGAAAGGGGTCAATTCAGTGGAGTCTTGTCAATTTTGAGACTGGCCAACACTGATTCATACTCTATCATAATCAGTTAAGTAATATTTGATTGCCTATTCTTAAAGGAGTAAGTTGATACTCCAGATACTAAGTAGGGAGATTGTGGATTCTACCTCAGCTAACGTCTAGCTTCCCCTTGCCAAACAAAGACAAACTGATAGAGAAGATATTCTATATGATGAAATAGGAGAATTAATATCTTTGTCTGTTCATAAGTGTGTGCTCTGCAACTGACCACCAGTCAGTTGGGAGGAGAACCAGAGGTACCCCTAAGAATTAAGCCAACTGATGGATAATACAAATTAAAAACTTTATGCTTAGGAGTTTTGAAACCATAAATTTGCTGTCAAAACATTTCCACATTTGAATAGAAAGGAAGCCAACAGTACATGGCAGTCTCCTCTTTAACCCCGTCCCTCTCTGAGCTGTGGAGCGGCTGTGTGGGCTCTGGTCCTCCCCTCTGGGCTGTATGAAAAATTCACCAGGCCGTCCCATTAGAGTCAGTCCAAATCAGGGCGCAGGCGTTACAGCAGGCCCATGCATGACACTTTTATCACTCGAGACTAAGCAGCGCAAATGTTATGTTTAGTAAACAGAAATCACGGCAGATGCCCGGTGTCTAAGCACACTAGGTTCAGGCCTGTGCACTGAAAGGTGAATGTCTTCACACACAGAAACATGCTTGGGTCACAAGTCCCGACCGATAAAGGCAGATGGAGCGTACCCTTTTCATGTGGACTTTTCACACTGAGGGTGAGAGGCCTGACCTTTGCTCACTCCATGTGTCAACAGCTGGAGCCGAGGTGATACCTCTAGGCAGGACGAGCTACACCGTCTACCTCCGACAGAACTGTGGAGACCACAGAGAAAAACACTATTGTTAAGGAGGTATGTAGGAATACATAAAATAAAATGTACTAAACAACAACATATAAATATATTCTAAGTGTTCCATATTAAGGAGTACCCTATATAGGTATTTTGAGCTGATACCAATGTTTGCTATTAACTCATATTAAGAATTTAAAAGTCATAGCAAGTTGACAAATTGATTTTTCACCTTTGTAAAAATGACAACAAAAAGTATTTTTCTGTGATGTAAAATAATTAGTTGCATGACTGTCTAAACCTAAAACCACTTTAGCCTAATTGTTATTTTATTTCGCTGATACTAGTACGTGTAGTTGATAATAATAAACATATATACTGCATACTACTACATTACGTTTAAGTGTAATGTACATATGCACAATATAATCATGAATAATTTAATTTATGCTGAAAGTATAAGTCACTCATGACTTCATCCAAGCTGTCTGGAATCTCTGGTAGACTCAACAAAGTTAACAATAAGAAAGAGATGAACTGATAACTGTTTGGGGGAGGAGAATTATGGGAAGGTTATGAAATATTCCCTATTTTGGATTTGAGACTTAAATCATAGAATAGACAGATTTTTCCCTATCTGCCCTGACCCGTTCCAAATCTCTAACACACGTCCTTTAAAGAGTGAAGGAAGCCTGGTGTGCTTGTGGTTTTGAGCGCTTGCCTCTGGGCTGCTGTGTGTGTGAACATATGAGCCACGCCACAGCCAGTGGAGGGACTGCTGATTAAATATTACAGCCCTCTAAATGGATGGAGATTAGTCTCTGTGGGAATGTTAGGGCTTAATTTACCCCCCGGCCAAAAGCGCCAGTGTGGAGCTGTGAGGAGGAAGTGGTGCGGAGGGCAGGGGATGTTTGACACAGGACGCTGCGTAAATGCACTACATGGATCTCAGTGGGTCAGTCAACGATGTCTTGTGGTTTTACAGAATAATCAGAGCAACACTCATATATGGTAATTACTGCATCATAGAAATATCACAAACATGACATACTTATTAAAGTTGCAGTTGTGGTTTTTTAGATATGATAAATTTGAATTTAGATTTATTTAGATTTAGATTTTCTAATTTTAAGAATATCACTATATGTTTCTGACTGTTTTTAACACAGGTATAAAGTGATATTTCTTCCTTTTTTGTGAATAAATTGATGGTCCACTCACCTGCTAGTGGTAGTCTTGAACCTCAACCAAGAATCTTGCACATTTTAGTACATTCTTGATGCACTGTTAAACTATGGAGATAATGCAAATAGTATTTACATTAAAAATAATAATAATAAAAAAATATATATATGTGTGTGTGTATATATATATGTGTGTGTGTATACATGCACGTTACTTTACTTCACCAATAGAAAAAAAAAAATCTGGTACAAAAACTATGACTATCACATTTAATTTCAGGTTAGTGTTAGTGGTAAATGCTAAATATATTCTTGTAAAATGCATTTTTAAAAAGGAAAAAAATAATCATCTCACTAGAGTTGAGTTTCCCTTTGGGGCAATGACTCCTCTGCAAAATATTTATCAATGGGACATTCCAGATTCAATAAGGTCAAAAAAAAAAAAAAAGTAACTTCTGAAATATATATACACTTTGAATACTGTGGGAATAGTTACCTTCATATGTGTAACACATAAATAGGGTGTATAAAATATTTGATTCCCATGACACTTGAAACTTATCTTTTTAATTGCCATTCATGTCTATGTTGTGTTATGCTATGTCAGCTCACAATATGAATAATTGATGGCATGGTTTTGTCGTTCACCACACTGAATGCTTTTAAGAGCATGAGAGTGTTTTGAGGTCTTTGCATGAAAAGCCTACTCTTTATTATTTATAAACACAGGACTCTTATGGAGCAGAGGCATCTCTTTAATCACCTCGGCACCTTAGCGGTACATTTCTGGATGAACTTGACAAACAGCTGTTTTCTCAGTGTCAGATGTAACACTGCGAGGTCTTTATTCTCTTGATTTTCCTCCCATAATGGACAAACATTCATCAAACACACTGCACATATGTGTGGAGCATCCACAGACAATAGAAGAGCACACACACACATACACACACTCTGCGCCACTGGGCAGGGACTAGCCTGAAAGATTGAAAGCAATTAAAACTATCATCTGCAGTGGCTCTGGGCAGGCCTGTGGCTGCGAGGGGGAGCTGCCACAGTGCATCAGGCTCTCAGTCTCAGCAACGCACGGCGACATGAGAGAGGCCCTCTCTCCACGCACACCAAACACACAGGCTATGGCCCTATGTACATCTACATTGCTCTTTCATTGCTCTTTGCCAAAGAACCACAACAGCACTAGATGCTGCCGCGACATTTCACCTCCCTCCATGCGTCATCTGTCTCATTCCTTTCATCACTGGATAGTTTATTTCCAGAGAATCCATATGCTGGAACAGAGCTGTGGACAGAGTTTAGCTGTGTAACGCCTTATAATGGCCTGCCCTAAAGCAGCAGCCACCTATATCTCTCCAGAGGTAAAGTAAGGAAGAAGATGAAAAGTTTTAGAGTTACCACGCAATAATACAAGAAGATTGTGCAAGACGCCTTCGGTGTCGAGATAAATGCTTATTTTGTATGTATATGTGAGGTCCAGAGTGTGCAGAGCCTTGGGTGCAGGTGCTGTTAAAAACAGAGTAAGGAGACACTGTTGGGTAAATACTTGAGTGGTTTGGGATGTTCTGGAGGCGCGTGCACAGACACACTGAGCTCTCATCAGTCTGATCTCATTAGGAGAAGTGCTGTAACTTGGAGCTGTTTGGCCAAACTTGGAGCAGTTTACCTGCGTTCAGATCCTTGGGAATGGTGGCTGTCTGGCTCTGTCTGGACTGGCCCTTAACAAGTCTCCTCAGGACAACCACACCACCATTATCAAGTGGAGCTACTGTCTCACCCTCCTGCTGCCTCTCTCTCTGCGCGCTCTCTCCGATCAGCTCCTGACCTGTCACTCTCACTTAGTGTCTACATTAGCACCGGTGCTTGCCTCATCCTGGTTCTCTTCAGCACTCCTCGGCTCTACCTCCCCATGGTGCGTTTGAATACATATCACCGATATTCAGCCCCTACTTAATTTGACAGGCCCCTGTTTTGTCAGTCTGACAGGCCTATAGCAAGACACTAATAGGCCACAGAGACCACCAGCAAAGCACCAGCCAAGGAGCGCCCTGCGGTGCCAGTCCCCATCAGCCTCCACGTCTCTTGGGGCCATAAACGCAGCCGAGAGGGGAGAGGGTCAGAAGTGCGCTGGACAGACAGTAATGCTGTCACACCAGTCCACAGCAGACTGGACCAGGCCTTAGTGCTGACAACACCACAGCTTCTCCACAACCCCCGTCCCACCAGAAGAGCACGCGCAGAAAGGAGGGTAAAAAGAGCAGCCATCAGGGGCACGGAGGGATGCAATCACTGCGTCTACCACTCACCCGCTCCACCACAGTCATCACAGAGATGACAGCTGAGAGGAAATTAACTCACACTGTTTGTTTTCCAGAGAGAGCCACAGCGAGGCAGTGGGGCAGAGGTGTGTCTGTGTTGGGGTGGGGGAGGCAGGTCTAGCCTTCAGGACTGCTGCTGTCCAGAAGATCAAAACCTGTTTGCTTTTCATGGTGTTTAATTGGGGACTGGTAGTGTGCGCAAGTCAAGCGATCCTAAATTTGAAGAATTGGTCTTTTGTCTGCAGGGACTAGAGCCAAAGTGTATGGTTTTGGCCACAATTTAAGATATGGGGCAGTTATTTTTTTCCCAAGCAGTGGTCACAACAACCAGTGTGTGCCAATAGACTGACACCAAGAGATTTCTGTAAAAACTTGTGTCTAAACCAGTTACCAGTTAACCAGTTATTACACTGTGACACTGGGATGCTTTTATAGATCCTCAGTGCAGATATACTGTGTGCTGATTAATTATTGTTGTCACTTAAACTGCGATTTAGAACATCTTCACGGCTGGGATCAGGGCCAGGGACAGGAGGTTTGTTCAGGGAGACTCCTGGGGTCTCTCCCTCTTAGTGAATTATTAAGGTTTACTAATACTTCATAAATCCCCTCTTTGTCCTGTCCATTACCAGCCTGTCACATCATCTCGTAGTAGCTAGACTGACTCACTTGCTTCATCTAAATGACAGAAGTTAAACTGTGTTCCAGAGGAGAAGGGGGATGGAGGGGAGGGGGGGCAGCAGAGAAGAAGTAGGCCCCAGGGCTCTATGATCAGAGTAGGCTGACTTCAGTGTACTTGTCACTGCTACTTTTTGTATTTAATACATTTCCAAAATAAAATGTATAGATTTGAAAATACCTAACAGTTGTTATAGTGTCTTGTTTTTCCTCATTCTTCCTTTTTTACAAAGTGCCCAAGCATGTACACCACCAGCTCTGCCCCAGCCCCCTGCTCCCTCCAGCCCCCTCCTAAATACTCAACCTTGCCTGAGTGCGTGCCTGGCGGACTCTCTCTGCGCTCTCGACAGCCGAGCTGGTCATTGCCCCGAGCGCTGAGGAGCTGTCGCCTCTTGTTAGTGTCGCCGTGACGACCCCAAGTCCTGCCTGCTCCTTGATTAGAGAGAGGTGGATGAGGAGTGTGTCTATGTTACTGTATTACTATGTTAGTGTTGAGTGGGAGGAGGCCCGCAGAGTTGCTTAAAGAATATTGATTTGGCTTCTCAGCTCCCATCCCACAGAAGGTCAGATATGACTCAATGAGGCTGTCCTCTCACTGTGTGTGTGTAAACGGTATCTGTTGATGATAAAAGCTTTTGCAATCAATGTGAAATGTTTAACTGAGCATCATCAAAACGTCTTTAAACTATTTAGTTATTTTTCAGGACTATGCATTATAGCTATATATATATATATATATATATATATATATATATATATATATATATATATATATATATATATATATATATATATATATATATATATATATATATATATATATATATATATACACACACACACACATATATATATCTCTATCTATCTATCTATCTATCTATCTATCTATCTATCTATCTATATATCTATATATATATATATATATATATATATATATATATATATATATATATATATATATATATATATATATATATATATATATATATATACATACCCTCCAAATGTCTTGTAACTCTTAATTTCCATCACTGTACTGAACAAACCAAATTTTGAAAAATGAAAAAAATTGTGTTTTACTATTTTGTTGTAGTTGTAGTTGATGTTGAAGTTCCTCTGTGGTCAATTTGAACCCATTTTGTTTTTCTTATAAATCAGCCATAAAAAATAAAATTTTCTTATCATTTTGAATTTGATGGTTCTGCACTGGTACCAAGTGGTATATTTAGTGTTAATAGGCCTTGATTATGTGAAAAAGTGCATTTTTTTGACATTATAAGGTCCTATAACAGGACAACAGGAAATTACAGGAACAATTACATAAAAGTACTTGAATAAGAAGGTGGGAGTGGTCTAAATTTAGTATGGGTACCATTTTTGAAAAATGTATTAACAAAAAGTGAGGTTGAAGTTCTTTTACCATTTATTTCAATGGGATAAATTGACAAACATTTCTGTGTTTAGCCTCCAGTACCAACTTCATTCAAACTCCAGATTGAGAACATTTTCTGAAATATACATCTCATGTTTTGTAAAAAGATTCAAATTTCTCCAAAAATTAAGGAGAGTTTAGGTTTGTATATGTAAGCGAGTAAAAGTCAATTTTCATACAAACATCTCTGTTGCCAGCAGAAGGCAAAAGGACAGAGTGCCTCAATTGCGGCTAGCTTCAGAGCTGAGATCCATCTTAGAGAACGTAATTTGGGCACTAAAATAATAAATAAATAATAAAAAGATAAGTTTGGTGAAAGTGTTTTCAGCTCTGGAGAAGGAGATGTCAAAAATATGCAAAACTACTTCTCTTTCTCTTTACAAATAATTTCCCAAGTCAGCTGGATCAGTACTGTTCCAGAGCTGACTGCTTCATTCACTAGCAGCTTCTGTTTTTAGTGTTTGACAGTCATTTAGTAGTCTAATAAAACACTTCAATCGTCTGTAATGATTACTTCTTCTGCCCTGAAAACTACCACCAAACAGCTGGAGCACTACTGCTAAAGTAAATGATGAACTTGACCTTATAAAAACTGTCTGCTGAAGGATGACCAGGTCAGTGAGTGGGTGGCCCCTGAGGGATCCATAAACACACTGTCTGATTTCACTTGTACATATATGCCCTGCCCAGGGCACAGCTGTCCATCTCTGGACAATTTCTCTGCCCAAAGGGAGGACTGACTGGACCCTGTGTACACACTGACCATCTGCCTGTCTTTTACTCACCACTCAACTCAAAATTATAAGCAAGCACTGACAAAACGTTCTATATTTTTCATTTTGATTTAAAACTACAATTAATGCCAGCATTAGTTCATACTGCTGTTTGCATAAAAAATAAAGCTTTAATCAAACTTAATTAACTGAGAACTGAGAAAATTGTTAATATCTAGTGGCAGATGTTAGACACACTCCAGAGACTAATCTATTACCATCTCACATCTAAAGCTATGTATATTACATACTATGTTCTCTGACTCACTCTTAATAATTTGTAATTGTAGTTAGTAATTGTACTAGCCTCCAATCATACGTTGTGAGTGTTAGACAACCAGTGAGAGAGACAGACAGCAAGTGAGAAAGGAACAAGACTCACCCCCTAGCTATAGCTTCCTGACTTGTTTATTTGCTAACTGGGTGGGAGGGAGGGTGTGGGCTGGATGGAGGGTGAACATATGGTTTGCTAAAACACGGACTTGTAGTTTGGGGAGGCCGGGGCACCCTAAGGGATGGAGCTGGCGGCTTTGGTCGCTGTCTGCCTCAATTCCTCCCGCTTGGACAGCCAGAGCTCCAGTAGCTTTCTCTGGCAGTTTGCAGTGCACTCTGGTCCAACATTCCTTATTCTAATCTAGCCCTTTAAAGCACCTTGGTCAAACTTACAATGTGTCAGAGCCTGAATCAGGGTGAACACAAAAAAGTCTGGTTGCAGGGACAGAAACAAACACTATCCTTCTATAATAATAATGCTAATAATGCTAATAATGCTAATAATAGTAATAATGCTAATAATAATGCTAATAATAATAATAATAATAATAATAATAATAATAATAATAATAATACACTAACCACTGCTCATTCTATTCCACTAAAATAAAGATACTAAAACTCATCATTATACACAACTAACAATCATTATACTCCAGCCTGGGATGTTATGTTTTCGTATATATGCAGATTTCTAGGTAGGAATGGTTTATTGTGTTTTTGTTAAATTCAATACTAATACCACCTCCATCAGTTATCAAAGGTGCACTTAACTTTATGGCAATACAGAAGTACAATGCTATCAAGAACCTCTTGGTAGTGATGGATGCAGCACATTATCAGTGTAGCAGAGGAGATCGACAGTTAAAGCCAGTTAGGCCCTGGAGGGCAGTGTGTACATGGACACAGTCACTGTGGGACTGGGGCGCTAACACACATGGGCTCACACAGGCTGCATTGATGAAAGACATATGCAGGCACTGCACAGTCTCCCGTGGGTCAGTGAGTTAATATGCACAGATTTACACAGATTTGGTGACTACAGTTGTTTAGAAGCTCACACGTGCATGCGCTTGTGCACACAAGCCCCCTGAAGGTCAGTGCTGTGATAGACAGGAGTCTTGATCCACTCTGACAGAATCGGCTGCTTCCTTTCAATTGCACTTCCTTTTCCCCCATCAGGTGACAGCCACAGGTGCCTCCGCAGTCGAGACCCCACCTCCTACGGCTGTGGTTGGGGGCAGCTGTGGAAACAGGAGATTTAGAGACTGAGACCATGAGTAAAAGCCATCGGCAGCTCACCAGCTGCTTCATATCACTGACCCATAGCACACCTCTCTGTAAACCATACACACTCACACAAGTGTATGATAAACAGTAAATGATAGGTCTCAGCTGGGGCTTATTCCAAATGAACACTTCTGTCACAAGCTCGTCATGCCTGAGATTCAGTGCCACCTATACATATGTCATGCTTCCCGACAAACTCAGGCCCAGTGAAGGCCAGAGATGTCCGGAGAGAAGACTCCTAAAAGTCATGATGCCGGTCAAACGTGAACTCTGACATCTAGCCTTTTCAGACATTGACCCAGCTCACTTTAGAGGCAGCAGTTTCACTTTGGAAAGTGGCCAGTGCTCATCTCGCCTTCATCTGTGTAATTGTGAGCGCTCATTTAAGTGTAAAGCTCAAAATGTCTCACTGATGCTCCCAGCGTTGTTCCCTCTTGTGCTTCTATAGATGCCGCTCAAATCTGGAGAAGACCTTTTCTTTGTTTTGTTAGATCACTTAATTGAAAGGAAGATATAAGCTAAAAGGAAGACATTTACAGGTATAAAACCTTTCAGATATACATTTATTGGTAAGAAACATCTTGCACCGTCATTCCACAATGAAGTAAATAATACAAGAGGTTTTTTGCTATTCTAGCACAGTTGCTCTGTTAAATTGGTACTTATTGTTCCTTTCAATTCAGTAAATTTAAAATAATTCATACCACAAACAGTTTTCTGTTGTACAGCAGTCTAAATTAACTCTAGTTCTACTCCTAGTTCTAGGACCAAAAAAAAAAAAAAAAAAAATTAATTTAATTAAAATGTAAAGCATGATTTTGCATTAAAATCTTCTCAGGAATTAGAGCGGCTTCGATCTCAATTATTTCTTTAGTCCAACAAAATGACAGCAAACAACAAACACTAATTTAAACATGTATTCACAATAAGAGGTTCAAATAAAAGAAAACTGGGCAATTAATCCACTGTAAATTTTAAAGCCATTACCTCTACTAAAGACCAAGGAAAGAAAAAGGAACTGAGCGTATCAAGAACTTAGCTGTAACAAAGTTGAAAAATCTACTTTTGGAGAAATCCAAAGAAATGGGGTTGTTTTGTAGCCCAAGCGTGTTTGTAAAGCTCACAGTGGCTCCAGGAGTTGTTCTCTTTGAAAATGAGGTGAAGGAGGGAAACAGTGGAGCGGTGGTGAATAATTGATATTGGCTGAGAGCGATATGAGTTTAGTTAATGTGCCCAGCAGCACAGGCTAAGAGTGGAGCTGTTAGCCATTCCACCCCAGGCCTAAAACTCATGAGCAGACACTGAGGTTAAAGGTGCTATAGTCAATTCTTGTGCAACCCATAAATCTTTCTCGTCTCAAAGTATAGTCCATCTTGTTGGGTGCGTGTGTGTTCTCCCTTCATTTGCATGGGGTAGGGAGTGCGTCTTTGCGTTTTGCTTGGGAGGCATGAGCACAGCTGGGTCTGGCTGGTAGCAGTGTTGTTGCAGCCCTCCGGTTCCTTTCTCTGAGTGGTAATAGAGTGCTCCTGTCAGCCTCCCCAGATGCTGCTCCATAAGGACCCTCACTACTCTCTCTGTTCTCCACAAGACTTCTGTGTTGGAGCCTTGGCCAAAGCAATGACATTTTAATCTACACTTATTCCTCTGAAGGCAAACAAGGCAGTCAGAGTTAGAATATGGGAATGAAATGTTGTGGCAATTTTAGTTTGAGCTCATAAGCTCAACAAGGAAATGGGAACAAAGCCATTGTCATACAAAGAATAAACTTTGAGGCTTTTTAAGGAGTCCATTGGGTTGTGTCGACTCCAGTGTCAGTCAAATGCTTAATTTGCTCCTCTTAAGTACTTCACATGGCTTTTTTTTTACTAATACACAAATTACTTTATATAATATCTGCTACATGCTCAATTTGGATGAGTTTTTTTAGTTGAAGACACCCCCATCCTTGCTTGCAGACAAGCAAGGATGGGGGTGAACTTAAAAATACAATGATGTTTTAAATAAAACGTTAGAATCATAGTGTTTGGCATGTGCTTAGCTTTACGGTTCTTGTATATGTTATCATTGACTTCAAAAATAAAATTTAAGTGCCAGTCTTTGTAGTGTAGTTTGACACCATTAAGAAGAAGACAACCAAATACTTCACACGCAGATACTGACACAGTCTCCCAATCGTCTTATAGCCTCTTAGAAAAACTGACATCATCTCCCATGAGGCTCTGAGATGTGGGGAGTCCTCCTGCACTTCCCTCTCAGTGCGGTAGTGACTCCTGATTTAGCAGACATCCTCTTTTCCTCCTGTCACATTTGGTACAGATGGTTAAGCTCTATGGAGTGGCCTGTCAGTCTCCATTTGGCCTCCACCATGTGACAGCGGGTCTGATAGTTCGTGAAGGGCCCCCGACTTCCTCAGCACACGGACACTGACATTTCTCAAAGGGGCAGGCGCGCTCGTGTGCTCCCCACCCAGTCAGAGGAGGGAGACCAGGAACCTAGAGTTGACCCACAGCCTGCCACAGGCACAGGGAGCACAGCTAGAAGGAATGCACGAATTAGGATGGAAATAAAGGTTAGTTTCTGAGGTAGATGGTATAAATAGGTACAGAAAAAGAGAAGAGATCACCTCCCTATTTGTAATCTCCAAGTATGACAATTGTAATGTACTGGCAAATTGAAAATACAAGGTTTATTAAACATAAATTATCTCTTATGCTTTGAACATGTTATATTTTAATTCTATTGAGATAAAAAAAAAAAAGATATCAGAGTTTGTACTGTACCTAAATTATTTTGTAGATTTATAAATGTGACCAAATGCTATGTTACCACAGAGACAAATAAAGCAATGAAGCACACACAAGTATTCAGTAGTTCTTAGATGGGCTAGATAATTATTTTTAACCTCACTAATGTGAAATCTATGTTATAAGTAAACATGGGTTTTAAAATAAGATGATTACAAATCTAGGTATCCTAACATAAATTATAAATGTTTAGCTACTACCTTAATATTTTTTTAACTAGTAACTTACTAACCCAAGTTACATCATCTAACTCAGACTTATGTCTCACCCAAACTCTTTAGGAGGTCAGTCCAGACCTGTGCTGTGCTTTGTGCACCCTGGCTGAAGGTAGGAGCACATTTGCCTGATTCCGGGGGGAGTGAGGAGCAGGGGGAACGGGGGGGGGGTTGCTGTATGTAGTGCCTCCGGGCACTGCTCCCAGTCAGTATATATCCAGCGCACACTGAGCTGCGCTCCCATTTGAGCGGGACAGAGTCAGCGTGGCCTCAGCGCACGCAGCCACACAGGACCCCTGCGACTTAGGTAGGTTACATGCATTTAAATATATTAGCATGGCGGGGAAAAAAATACTAATAGTTATTTAGAAAAGGTTTAAATTTATTTTTATCGTACTAAAACTGTGACCTAGACCTAGAAATAATAATTAGACTGGTGTTTATGGTGACATTAGTGAACTCTTGTAAATGCATAAATGATATTATGTTGTTCTTTGAACTTTTGTTTTTTGCTTATTTTTATATTTTTATTTACATACAAAATCTGTATAAATCTTTCTTTCTTTTTTTTTTTTTTTTTTTTTTTTTTTGCATTATTTTCATGGACATTAAAAAATATATATATTTAATTTGTCCTTTTGTAGTCCCTGTATGTCATGAATATTAAATGAAAAAATGTAAATATGTTCTTATCTTTTTATATGTATTGTATATTATTTACTGTTTTGTTTTTCAGAATTTAAAAACGCTCACCTTCATAAGGAGGACTGTCACCAATACTGGTTGAGGTAAAACTTAATTTTCTTAATCTTGATATTACTATTATATAACTGCATTATTTTATCAAACTTTAATCACCTACTAAACATTGTAAATGTAATGACCTGAAGTGTAAATATGAGTATAGACTGTCCAGTAGAGTGGACGCTGTCAAAGCTTTTAGAGCGAGCACCTCTTTAACTGTGACAGTAGATGTTGAAGTGGTTATTGGCTTGTTTGATCATCAGCCCTAAAAGCTCAAAACAAGACCGCAGGGTTCAGATATGGGGCAGTGAGGGGGGTGGACTGTATACTGGCAGTCAAGAGGAGCATAGATACCAAAGCCCTGAGAGGGAAAAATCTACTGTAAAAATGATTTTTATTGATTGACTCGTAGTTGCAGCTGTTAGGCCCCCATTATGAGCTTAAAGCCTAGGTCAGAGCCCTGGGGCAGACAAGTGAGCCAATCAAACGGGCGACCACTAACGGGCCAATTCTGAGGGTCCAATTGGGAGCGCAAACGGGAAACGCCTGCCATCTGATGTTACAGTCACCAGCCTTTTATCATCAGCTTTCAAGTACCGGCTTTAGGAGAGGCTTAGCCATTCTGAGACGGGCCACCAGTCCCTCAAAATCTCAAACTTTTAAAAAAAATTATTATGTGTGATAATCTAAGTCATTTGCTTTTTCATATTACAAAATGTGTCTGCTGACTTGAAATCTAATCATTCATGAATTATTATTAAATTTATTTAAAATCCAGCATACATAGGAGCAGTCCTGTGGCAGAGAACAGTTGAACTTATGCACAGTGTCCTGACCCAGATCCCAATCCTTGCACTAATGATGCCCTTTAGGCATTACAGCATTTCCTCATTAGTAAAATACAGGCATTAAACCCCCAACTCAGACATTACATTTGCCCGTCCAACACCCACTCTTTGGTCTGGTGTTAGAGAGTCTAAACTCGGGTGCTAAGTTTGTTCCAGATCTCATCTCAAACAGGCTTTCCTAGGACTGTACAGAAGCAAGTGTGAGACAAGTGCAGTCAGAAAGAAGCAATGGGCCTCCCTGCAGTTAGGTCCGTAATCTGTGGAAAGATTTGGAGAATATCTTATCTGTAATGTCTAAGGTTTAGCAATTAATTTCATTAATTTTTAATTTAAAAAAAAAACAAAAAAAACTGAATATTTTTGAATAATCTTAAATTACTTTGCCAGAATCGCAAAAAACATAAAAAAAAAAAAAAAAAAAAAAAATCAAAAATCAAAAATGTTTTCGAGTTATATTAGAACATCAGATATATTATTTAGTGTAAGACAATTCAAGAATTTACTTAAAATGATTGCCTCATTTTCAGTAGCTTGTTTTATTGTTTGTTTGTTTGTTTGTTTTTTATTAAAAACAAAAAACAAAACTTGTGTTTGTCTTTTACAGGTTGTGAACACAAAAGAAAATGTAATTTTCTTTACCCAAACTCAACTAAGCAAATGCCTTTTTAAAGTCACACCTTTATAATTACAAACTGTACAATTTTCCACACCAAGAACCAAAGATGTCTAAGGAGGACACTTGTAAAGTCTCATCAGCTAGCAAGCACAAGGAACGAAAACCCAAGAAGCCTCACTACATTCCTCGTCCTTGGGGCAAACCATACAACTACAAATGTTTCCAGTGCCCCTTCACCTGCATGGAGAAGTCTCACCTCTACAACCACATGAAGTACAGCCTTTGTAAGAACTCACTGTCACTACTCATTGAGTCTGACTGGCCCTATAAAAAAGGAAACATTCTGCATCCCGACCAGCTCCGCTCCTTTCAACAAGGCCTCCACAATACTACTAAGGATGAACTAGAGGGTACAAGGAGGGACGACGGGAGACCGAGGCAAAGAAGGAGCCAAGAGGAGGATGCAGAAGACAAAGAGTCTCAGGAACTCGAGGAAGAAGAGGAGGGAGGTCGGAGTGATGGAGGTGAAACTGCAGGTGTGGCCAAAGAAAACCCTAACAACAACAAAGGGGAAACCCAGGAAATCCGGAAAACCAAACCATCTGAGTCAGATATGCTTATGGCCGACATGCTCTCTTTAGAAGATCAGCTTTTACGGGCACGCTCTGTGGAGGTGGAAGCTCAGCTCAAACACTACAAACTCTCCAAGACATGCCTATCCGCCCCTGGGCTTCTCTCAGAGCAGTGGAGGCTGCTAGCGTCCAGTCACACCAAAGCTAAATCTGAACCCAGAGTGAGCAGTTCAATCCCATGTTACCCCCCTCCACCTAATTTGGTGGATTATCAGGACCCCACTGGGCTCAATCTGTCGGTGCTTGGGGTAGGATATCCCATCAGCCCCAGTCTTTTCTCCTATATGAATTCAGCTATGCCCACAGCAGCTACCAGTCTGACAGCACAGAACCAGCTGGCCCAACTTCCCTTCCTGGCGTCGGCAGCTCAGCTGATGCACCCCGCGTCGAACACACACGCTCCAGCTGAGAGAGCTTTAATCCCACCGCGACTCTACTACCCCTTCCTCTATGAACACACTCTGGCACAGATCGAGCCCAGTAAAGCACTTAAGACATCAACAAATAACCTAGAAGCAAATGTATTGTCAGGTTTTCAGCCAAAAGTAAATCTGTGGAAAGTCCCGGCTGTGCGGCCCCCGACAGCAGCAGTCCAGACCACAGGCTGGGTGTCACCTCAAAGAAATTCCCCTGAACCAAGCCTCAGAGTGCAGGGGGAAAAACAGCAGATAACAGCCAAAGACGGGAAAGCAGTGTGGGGACTGAAGAGAACTGGTGCGCCACTGGGGAACCTGGAGGCACCTGTCGAAAAGAAGTCAAATGTGGGCTTCACCTTTGACCTTCTGAAGAATATCCAAACAGCATCAAGTCTTAACATGGTGGCAGATAAACTTCTCTCACATAAGAAGTAAGACATTGAATCGTTTTAATACAAATAAGTTTAAAAGTTATAATGATTAATTATTATTATTTTTTTGTCTCCAAGTTTACAGGATCCTCTACTTGAAACGCAGCCTGTTGATTCATGGTTTAAAGAAACTCTCACCAGCCCAAACAGTGAAACCTCCTCTCATTCTTCTGGTGGTGGACCCAGCCTCCAGGATTGTTCACCTTCAGTGAGCAAAGCATCATCTGAATCCGTGGCTGCGCTTCTCACTGACCTCTCCAAGGCTCTACAGGATTACCAGGAAGCCGAGCGCAAGATTTCTCACATGGAGACCGAGGATCTACCAGCCCAGAGACATCTCTGGGAACATCTCAGCAAAATCCGCAGCGAGCTTTCCCACATCCACCAAGCCCTTGAAAGGACGTCACGGCCTAGTGATGGGCCCCTTGATCTGTCTGTCAAGAGGGAGCAGATTGATTTGCACCGAGTAGATATTAAAGATGGCAACTCCACAGAGACGGAGGACGAGGATGAAGACCTGGAGGACAAAAAGGATGAAGCAGAGGAGGAGAGGGAGAGAAAGGCGTTGTCTGCTTCACTGGAGAGTCGGAAGCAGTCGCTGGACATGCTGATTAAGATGAGTCAAACAGGTGCGACCGTAGTCAATGGCGACGTTCTCACAGCGGGAGGTCTTGCTCTTAGGCCCAGTCCGAATGAGACACTTTGGCCCAGCAGGACCACCAAATGTGAAGCAGACTCCAGTGTTTTACTGTGTCCCGACGGCCGCTCCGTGGTGTTCACTGACATTTCAGCTAAAACTCAAAAGAGACCCCCATCCATACAACGATTTGAGGCACAGTGTCCCCCAAGCCCCTTAACAGATAACTGAATTTGGTTTTGGGACTTGATCTAATTTATTTAAAATTAATTTGTTGTCACTGGCATGCCTAAAAAGATAGGCTGAAAGACACTCACTTAAACTTGCACCTTAACAATGAATGATAAAGAATCGTAAAATGTTAAAATATGCGTGATTACAATTGCACTAATTATTGATTGTAAACTTGTAAACTAAATTTGTTACCATCTCTAAATGCAAATAATAAATAAATCATGCTAGTAGACAATCTTGTATTATATTATGTAATATTATATACAACTAAGAATTTAAATAATGATGTGGTGATTGTCATTTGGAAGTGTTGCAGTGGTTTTGAATAAATGTGTAAAAAACAATGGTCTTCTTGTACATCATAATATAATTCAGTTATTGAAATAAGTCTATTTTTGTTTATAGATTTCAATGTGTTCTGCTAAATTTAGTATTTAATTGCAAGCAAGAATTAATAAAAAAATGTGGCTTAATAAACCTTAACATTAAAATTTCCAAGAAGAGAGAACCAAGCGGCACAAACACATTTAAATGGTATTGACCCTGACAGCAGGGGCTCTTTTCAAATGAAGCTGCTAGTGAAGGTTCAGCCTCCGCAGACCAAAACCAGGACTCTCTTTGCAAAGGTCAAGACCCAGGGCTAAAGCTCTGCTAACACCTCACCAGGTCTCACCAGGCTAACACCAGGGCAGATCCTGACCACTACAATTAGGGGATAAGCACATGGACTATGTGAAAGATACTGTTTGAGCAATTATACATAATACAGTGTACTAGTAGGCCTACTATACTACTGCTGCCACAGATCGTAGCTCCCTCAAGTGGACATAGGCTACAGTGCAAAAAAAAAAAAGTGGAAAAAAAGGGGGAAAAAAAGAAAAACATCTCAATTGCTTTTGCACTACGTATTTTCTGGAACTGCCATTGCTCCAACACATTGGTCCCATGTCTCAGAACACAGCCCACCAGTTTTTCATCATGAATAAATCAATTATTTTTCCTCTGCACTAGGCCTTTTGCAAACAGCTTATACGCGAGCACTGAAACACTGAATAAGACTCCATTATTATGCCTCCACAGCGAAGCCGTTTTCTGTGCGTCCTGTCTGGTAGGTCTATGACTTCGAGCTCATCCTCAGTCATATGAGCTCCATTTACCTGCAGACCATGGACACATTCACGTGGAGGGTCCTAGACTCAAGGTGCAGATCGGGATCTTGGAGGTCTTCACTGGGCTGTCTGTGGATTTAAACAAAAGGTTAAGTTCTGAGAGGGGAAAACTAACGGAGTGAAATGACCAGTGTATTTGTGAGTTGAAGAACTAACTGACCTGACAAAAAAGGGTGCCTTTTCCCACGTTGATAACCGGAAGTAGACTAAAAACACACAGATTTCCAGCAAACTAGTTCCATCTCTAAACCTAGTCCTAGACCTGTGTGGAAATCATCTTAAGAAAGTGTAATCACAGGGTTTACACATTTAAGGAAGTGCAAATGTATTTCCTTCATTGTCTGCATCTCTACAGGTAGACCTATTGAATTTCCTGTTAAATTTGATGTAATAAACCCCCTTAAAAATCTAATAGGCCTGTCCTTCTCCCAGCAAGAACTAGGCCTATGTATGGACCAAAGGTTTTTGGAGACCTTACCTTATCAAACCTAATCTAACTCTTGCTATAGGTTGGTCCCTGTCACTGTACAAACACAATTAATGAATAGGCCTCCAAATGCTAATAATTGCTATAAATACTTTACAGGTGCCGATATCATCACCATTCACTGGGGTTGTGAAGCTAACTGTAAGCACTGCTCTGTTACTCAAGCTAGACTTAATCTGATTTTAACTCAGTCTGACCAGAAAGAGCTGACTTGGTTGGAACTACAACAGATGAGATGAACTGTGCGTCTAAACAAGTCTCTCACACAAATTACAGTCACAGTGTTTGTTGAAAATCAAACACCAATAAGGTCCATGAACATTTGTATTTATCACAGGTTCCTGAAAATGTTTTGTTAAAATCCATTGTGTATTTTTTCTTAAGTTTTCAAATTACTTTTACATTTTTTTGTTCGCGTTTGCTAATTTTTTGTTGTCCGCCAATAGGGATTCTACATGTATCTCTATTGGCGGAATGTTCAGGTTACCAAAACATTCTGCCAATAGAGATACATGTAGAACACCCCCAGCAAGATGTCACTGCAAAGTATCAATTGGAAGGAGAGTGGCAATAAAGAAGTTTACACTGGCCTAAAATGTATGGAATATTTCGTAAGTTTCATAAAAGTCTACAGGTATACTGAACATAGGCTATGATTTTACTTTTGAATCAAACTCCGATTTATTATTGATACGAATTTGTTACAAATGCTCATTTCTCTGTTCTCCAGTGTGACAAGGCACAGGTTACTCAGTTGTGGGAGGCCAACAATGACCTACACCTAGTGCTACCCTTCACTCAGCTTTGAACCTGCTGTACTACTCATGGTGTCACTCTGTGGGAGCTTCTTCAGACCACACACACAGGACCTTCCAAGTTTTTGTAATCAAAACTCCACAAATACAAGGCTTGGTGATGGAAAAGCTCCTGCCCAGGAGAGGTCTATCTTTAGACTATAATTGTCCCTCTGCCGTGAGCACTGTTTCAACCAGGCAGTCTGAGTCTGGCAGTAATGTTTTGTTATTGCTTTGAGGAGATACTCAGTTTTTGTCTAAGGTCTACCTGATGTAGCATGAGCATGTGATATAACATACATTCATATTGATAGCGTTAAGTCAAACTAAATAAGCAACTAAAAAGAACGTCTGCTCCAGTTTTTCAAAACACTTCATTTATTTGACAGTATACATTCACATGAAAATAAAAAATATTCATATATATTTCATATCAAGCTATTGAGCAAGTTACAAGTTTAAAACAGACACAGATGCCCTCTGTGTGTGGCATATCTTATTTACAAGGCGTGGTTTGAATACTCCACAGTATCCATAGCTGCACAGGTTTCATGGATGTTTACATCTTCACTCAGTTGAGGCACAGTTCGATGTCAGTGAGAGGTCAGGGATTGGGCCAAGTGCTTCAAGACTGACACTTACAGTAAATCATTACACCAAAACAGTAGAAGTTGCAAAGCAAAGCTTATTAGTGTTAAGAGGACCACTCTGAAGCACAAACGAGGGTGAAGAGGCAACATGATCAGTCTGCAATTAAAGTTATACTGTACAACTCATGCAAGTCCTATTTATCCAATTTGAGGTGTTTGAATCACATCAAAGCCAAAAATGAACAAACACAATTTCATGTCAGAAAGAAACATTGACAAAATCCAGTACCACTAACAATTCACGTTGTTCTATTCCTTTTACAGAAGCTAGGATGTTTGGTTGCACTGCAATAAACCAAATGAAATACCACTACATCCACAATTTGACAGAAAAGTTTTCTCAAGTAGTCAAGTGATAAGTGCAATCCCACTCCTGTTCGTCCTCACACAAACACACCGTCCTATATACTCTCACTCAAAAGCAATGCAAGCATCACATTGTATCACTCAGACCACATTATTACAGCAGATGCCCAACCATTAGATAGAGAACCTTACACATACCCAGTAGTTATGTACAACACAACTGGTGCAACATTAGACACATGTAAAGTCTTGTACATAGGAACTGTGACAATGATAAAATACAGCAGGTAATTAAGTCATATTGGGAAATATATATTATTCATAATGGGTATTGCTGTCTATTTTGGCATTTGGAAGGATAAATAAAAAGCTGCTATGCATTTCTCTCACAGCTTATATGACAATGAATATCTTAAACCTTGGTTTAAAATAACCTTTACACAGGATTGATCAATAAAACTATTATTCATTAATTATAATATTTTTAAAAAATATCAGAGGCAACAAAGCAGCACGTCCAGGTTTAGGTGGTCTCAATGCAGTCTGAAGCTGAGGCTGGGTGTGGCACAAGTCAGACCAAAACCAGAGAAGACCAAAAATCTTCACAACATTTTGTTCAGATTTTTTTGGAATCTTTTGCTTCAAAAAGCTTCATGCGTTCCTGCACTGTCAGTCCTTCTTTCAGGCTCTGGGGACAAAGATATGTTGTGGTAAGAGCAAAATCAAAAGACCACACACACACACACACACACACATAGTTTACACACAAAACATCACAGTGTAATACTAAACTACAGTATAAGACAGAATAGTCCCATCAGGTTCATTATATAATCATCATATCAGTGGTATATTTTAGTTAGGTGCCAAGCTGTAAGTTGAAAGTAGTTAAAACAGCTCATGAACAGCAAGTTAAAAGGGCTGAATTAAAACAGATTTTAAATGTTATCCAACTCAGAGTAGGGCCAGTTAAATGTAAAAAAAAAGTAGACTGCAAAAAAAAACAAACAACAAAAAGCTGCATTAATCACAGTATTGCATATAGCCAAGTATAGTACTTATTTCTTGCATTTTTAAGTGCACAACACATTCAACCAGACAGTTTAACACTTTGAAATGGAAGAGAAGACATATTCAACATAGAATGAAGCAATGGAAATCTTTCAGTAAGTTAAAAAGTTAGAACTAAGCTAACGACACACTTGGTACAATAGCGTGACTGTCTGCTCAAACTCATGACAGTCGTGCCAGTGAGGGGTAACTAGAAACATGAAGTGCATTTAAGGGCAGAAAGGAGTGGTTATTATGTGAATGGAGCCCATGCATTGAGGTGGGACATGCTGTGCTCTTTACCATGCTGTACCTACAGAGGACAGGGCTTGGAGGGTGTCAGCTGTCCCATGAGACCTGTTCAGTGACAGACTGACCCAACAACAAAAACAAATGACACACTTTGACAACAACTCTTTCAACATTAATAAAACAAAAACCATACAACAGAAATATATTGTTAAAACTCATTTCTGTCCACTGACCTTGGACCTTAAGCCTCTGGATGGCTTAGCTGTGGCTGATTGTTCTTTTTTCATGAAATCCGGATTGCTTTTGGATTTCATAATGTCTACAACAACAAAACATATAATAAAAGTGAAATTTAATATGAAATATTACATAGACATAATTAATTTTCATGAAACTGACCATATCCAGATGTGACTGATCCATCCACACTCCTCTCTCCCAAAGCCTCTGTTGCCATGAGTAACTTCTCCTTCAGTTTGGTGATGTCACAGTCTGCTTTGGCTTTTACTATACTCAGCTCTGTGTAGATGTCCTTATACTTGTCTGTAGCATATTTTTTGTCCTGTAGAGTAGGGAAAAATGAGTTCAAAAAATGTGTTCAAAATGTGTTTTTCCATGCACTTACCCTTAAAGCAGACTGCAGCTCATCTTTTAGGGAGTGGATCTCCTGTTTAAGATACTGAATCTCCGACTCCTTGATTCTGAGTAAAACCTATGTACATGTAATGTAATAGTATCAGGTCTTTCAATAAACACTACTATCCATATTCAGCACCATGTGAACATGCATACCTCTAGTTCATAGACATCTTTGCCTTGGGTAACGGGTGACATTGCAGTTTCTCCACTAAGACATGAGCGCATGCGGGTGATCTCTACAGTCAGTCTGTTGTTCAGTTCCTGTCAGCAGAGAGTTTTAGTTTTAGATGATGTGAATAAAATAATTATATATATATATATATATATATATATATATGTATATATATTTGTTTATGTCATATGTGGGACCTGGTTGTGGGCATTGAGCTCCTGGTTCTCTCGCTGACACTGCCTGAGGGCCTGCCTCTCGGCCTCCAGCGCCTGTGCCAAGTGAGCATTTTCCAGACACTTCTGAGAGTACTGCTCTGACAGCACCTCCAGCTCCCTGTGGATGGACTGCAGCTCCTCCCTGTGGACAAATATTATATACTTGCAAAGTGTAATAATAATAAAGGTTTCAAAACACCCGGATGACAGAGATTTTTACCGTATTTTCCAGACTATAAATTGCACTTTTTTCATAGTTTAGCCGACTTCTACTCAAATGCGACTTATATGTGAAATTATTAAAAAATACAATTTCACACCTTCTTTATTGTCACACTGACATTCGCGTGAGAGCTTGTATGAGCAGTATGACAGCCACGCAGAAGCAGCACTTCATCTACTTCCAGAGTTGGCGGAGTTGTTCAGAAGTGACACAGAGAATTAAGAATTCAATGGATTTAGTGATTTGGAGTGAGATCGAGAGCAAACTTGTGAGCTCGTTTTGTGTTTTAGTTATCTGATTAACTGTTAATATCTTATGTGAACATACCAGACACGTATTCAATTCATGCTTCATGTAGCTGAGTAAATATAAATGCGTTACGTTAGAGTGCCCTACTGCTATTCAGCCTGTTGTTCTCTATTTTATTGTTATCATTATAACTTGCCTTTAAAGATGAAATGTCTGTTCTTGGGCTCACATTTTGTAAAATAAATTTCCCCAAAAAATGCGACTTACAGTCCAGTGCGACTTTTTGGCTGGTGCAACTACTCCGGAGTGATGTATAGTTCAGAAAATACGGTACACTTATGTTTGCTAGCTGTGCTGTATTTTTCTTACTCATATTGAATGCGAAGTTCATCAATGTCAGAGTTCAGTCCACTAAGCTGAGAGCGCTGAGTTTTCTCCAGTTCTTCCTTATGTGCATTCTTCATAGCTTCAATAGCTGCAAAAATCATCCAGGTTTCAATTTCATGTTTCATAGCTATATTGTATGTAGCCATACCAGCTTGTCAAAGCCTGATATCGTCAGATCTCAGAAGCTAAGCAAGGCTGAGCTTGGTTAGTACTTGGGTGGGAGACTGCTGGGAATATCAGGAGTCACAACATTGTGTCCTTAGGCAAGGCATTTTACACATTGCCTAGTATGAAAGTGGTGTGTGCGTCTGTGCTGTTGCTGGTCAGAAGAGCCAGTGGTGCAGATTGGCAGCCTGCTTCCATATACAGTGGTCCCTCATTTATCGTGGGGGTTACTTTCTAAAAATAACCCGCAAAAGGCGAAACCCGCAATGTAGTCAGCTTTATTTTTTACAATTATTATATATGGTTCAAGGCTGTAAAAACCCACACCACACACTTTATACACTTTTCTCAGACACGAATTAACATTTTCTCACATTTCTCTCTTGTTTAAATGCTCTCAAAGTTCATCCATATTAAAAACTTATATGCCCCTTTCTCGATGATCGCTTTAAGTGTGTTGGTCACGTATGCCTCTGCTCCAGCGGTATCCGCAGAAGCGTGCGCAGATACACTTTTGAGTCCAAAGCATTTCTGAAATTTGTCAAACCATTAAATGGGCTTGGTACTACGTGAAAAGTACTCTTCGATGGACTGGGTTCTGCATCACCCTGCTCCTCGATGTCACAAATGTCACTGCAGTCAACAAAGGGTTCAGCAGTTCAGAGTCACACTGCTAGTGATTGAACATTTATGTAAATTTGTCAAGCTGAACGCATTCTGTACTGTACAGGAGACACGGCACGGAGGAGACTGAAGGACAATGGTCTACAGTTCCTTAGCCAATCAGGACGAAGAACACAATGCGCATTCATAAGACGTAAAAAAAAGCATGTAAAATTGCACCAAAAAAAATTCTGTGAAACAGACCACAAAATGGCGAGGGACTACTGTATAAATCAAATGCATTATTATTATTGTTTGTGTATCTATGTGTGTGCAAGGTGGAGCTATACTGATATTGTGTATTATGGTGTAACAAGCAGAGTTTACCAGCAATAGTGGCAGCAGTCTCCTCGGCCAGCAGCCTCTCTCTCTCCTCCATAAGTTTGGAAATCTCTCTCTGATGCTGCCTTTGGATGTCTTCGATGACTTTCTGGTGAGTTTCTTCCATTGCAGCAAAGCCACGTTCACATGTTGCCTACAAATACAAGGGTCATCAGTCTGCCACCATCTTACCTCAGTACATTTGTGGTTCAAAATCTCTACAGTATAACAAAGAAGATGTGGATTTCTAAAAAAGCATCAAAGTCTCATGCAGAATATATATTAGAAGCATGCATATGTACAGTTTGGAGCAAGGCTAAATTAGTAAGAAAATTAGAAAGTTACTCTTCTTCCTCTAGTAGAAAAGTTAGGATTTTTAGGAGAAATTGTAAACACAGGTCAAATAGAGAGGATTTAAAAAGCTCACTAAGAATAATGCATAATTTGTGTAGCATCAGTTGTGATTTTCAGCAGAATGAAGCTAAAGCAGTACTGACTTACATGTCTAACACTACTCTCTCCTACAGATGACAGAAGTGAACTATAACAAATTAAAAGATCAGAACCTTCAAACTCTCAAAGTCCCTCTGGTATTTCTCTCTGAGGCTGGCCGTGTCTCCATCCAGGCTCTTGTTCTCCAGCTCATCCCTCATGCTGTCCATTTGATTCTCCAGCTCTTGAATTCGGTCTTTCAGAACCATCATAGAGTCCACCTCAGACGCGGTGTGATCCTCCCCCTTCCTCTGTCCCTCTCCCATCTGACCACCCATCCCATGGAAAGATCTACTGTCCTCTGTACACTGTTGCTGTAGCTCTTCTCTGTGCAGATGTTGGAGCTCACATATCCTCAGCTCAAATTGCTCCTCTAGCTTCTTGACTTGGTTCCGGTGCTGTTCCTCCAGTTTCTTCTGCTTGTCTGCTGTAGTCTCGATAAGCTCCTCCACTGTAAGTGCACGCTCTTCTTCCATGTTCTCCAACTGCTGCTTGTGCCTTCTCCTCAGCTTGTCAGCCTCTTTTTGAAAATGCTCTTCCAACATAGCCAATTGCTCCTGCTGATGAGAAAGTTCCCTTACTTGTTTGCCAATCTCACTTTTGAGTGTTTGGTTTTCAGTTTCAAGGCTCTCCACTCTTTGTGAGAAGTTCTGCCGATGCTCTTCAATTGAGGCCTCGTACTTCTTTTGGATTACACTGATGTTTTGTGCGTGTTGCTGGACTAGAGCATCCATGTTTTGACTGGCCTGCTTATACCAGCTCAGGTCTTGTTCATGCATGGCCCGTAACCTGCACGCCACATACGCCACTTGACTCTGAATGAGGGCTTCACGCATGCACAGGGAAGTACTGGTCAGTTGATGCGAAGTCTGCTTTCCTAAAAGTGCATGGATCATTTTAGCCAGTTCTGGATGTTTATCTCCACTTTCTAGTTCTTGGGCATATTTTTGATGAATAGCTGCCTGTCTGTGTAGTTCACTGGCCAGAACCTCGTGTGCATTTTCTAGTGACTGGATAGACTCAACTCCACATGCGAGGACATCCTCAGGTAAATTTCTATCAATAATCTCATCCGCCATATTTCTTGCCTCCTCCATCTCAATCTGCTCCATGTAAGGGGCCAGTTCAGGAGGACGGATGTCAGCTAGCTTGTGTTGGCTAAGGCCTAAGTTCTTTTTCATTTCTTTGATAAAATTTTTAAAATCAGGACTTTTAGAAGCTTCAATAATCGTTTTCAGCGCTGTTTCCCTTTGATGCAAGTTCTTATGGGCTTCAGCTAACTCCCTTTTAAGAATTCTAAATTTGTCATCGTAAGACATTTTGATGTTTTGAATAGAGTAGGCAAGTTCAGCTTTTATCAAGGTGTTAAAAATAGGACCAGTTTCCATGTCTGAAACACTGTCCTGTTTTGTGTCCTCCATAGACTCAAACTGGCATTCAGCTCTCTCCAAGTCTTTCCAAAAAGCACTCTCTAGCATTAGCTTCTTTGTCAACATATCAGCATAAACTATTGCCAGACTATCTTTATCACTGTTTTTAATGCTCTCCAAATCTCCCCATATTTTACTCAGAGCTTGTGAAAGATCAGATTTAGAAGTCTGTATCAGTAAAGCCATCTTGTTTAAAACTGCAGCCTCAAAAGCCAGGGTTTTGGCAAAGAGATGTGTTGCATCTTTATCTAGAGCCTCTGGAGATTGGTGTGGCTCCACCTCTGCAGACTGCTCAGTGTTTTGTGCTTGTTGGATACAAAGTGATGCATTGACTAAGTCACTCTCTATTAGAGAAAGTAACTGCAGCTGAGAGTCAGTGGTTTGATGAGAGCCACTGAGAATGCCCCGTACTGTCTGCCGACAGTTTTCAATACACAAGAGAGCGTTAGCATAGTGTTTATTTATAGAAATGCCCTGAATTCCCCCTTCACCTTCAATGCAAGAAGTATTTTCACTTAGTCCTATGTCAGTTTTGGAAATGTCTTCATCTTTGGTTGATTGTTCAAGGTTTTGTGTGAGATTTCTTAGCTTATCTTCAGTTGAGAGGAGTTTGGACTCTAGGGCATGTATAATAGAGATAAACTTCTCTGGGTCACTTGTGTGAGGGAATGAAGTATCAGAGGAAATATTTTCTTCAGATAACTGGATTTTCTGTGTTGTGTCAAGTGTCGCATCTGACTCTTCTACACTGGTGTATTTTTGGCACTGGATATTTGAAAAGCATATCCTTGGTCTTTTAGCTTGAGACTCCTCTAAGGGGCTTTGAGTGGAGGGTGCATTAGACACTGTAGAGTCCTGACTGCTCTGTTCAGGACTGGTCTGTCTCTCAGAGTGAAGACCAGCGTAGTCCAGCTGTAGGGCATGGAGGTGCTGCTCCAGCTCTGCAATCCGGTCCTCAGCAATAACAAGTTTAGCTTGAAGATCTTTTTCAGCATTGCAGGGCTCTAAGAGTCTCTGACTCATCTGGCACAGCAGTTCCTCCTTTGCTTGTAACTTCTGCTCAGTTTCCTCAAGACTATTTCCCAGTGCAGTCATTTTTATAAAGGCCTCCTTTAAGTCTTCTTCCTTTCGCTCCACCAGTCGCTCATACATTTCTTTTGTCTGGAGGATCTCTTGCTCCTTCTCACGGAGAAACTGGCTCATTTTCTGAAACTCCTCCGTGGCCCTCTCATATGAGTGCTCAAGAGTGCAGTACTCTGCCTCCTCTGCCTGTAGTCGGCCATGCAGCTTGTTCACTTCACGGTCTGCCTCTGCAATCTGGTTGAGGAGTTCCTGGCAACGACATGTCAGATGCCCTTTCTCCTCCTCAAGCCGACGCACACTCTCTCTTAGAGACTCCACCATGCTGGTCTTTTGGCTCAACTCTTCTTGGAGCTTCTGTATTTGTTCTTCTTGTCCTGCAGAGCTCCGTGTCCCACACAGCAGAGCTTCTACCTGCTGCTCTGCCTCTAGCAGTCTCTCCTCTAAATCCTTCTGTGTGCTCTCAGCCTCAGCCAATCGTCGACATAAACTCTGCCTCTCTCTCTCATGAGCCTCTTTAAGGCTCTGTTGCTCTGTCTTCAGACGCTCTTCTTTCAGGGCCTGACCCTCCTCTGTAGCACTGAGGCGTGCAGTCACTTCCTGTAATCTCTCCTGTAGCCTCTGGATCTCTCTGAGGTGGTCCCTCTGCAGCGCCTGCTGCCGCTCCAGGTGCCTGAGAGCCTGGCTACGTTCTAACAGAGTGGCCTCCACTTGTCTCAGCCGATCTTCACTGTCCTTCAGCTGAGCTCTCAGTGTGGCCTCACTGCGGTTGTGTTCCTCCTCCTGTTCCTTGGAGCGTTCTTGTTCTAATTTGAGCTCATTGCGCATTCGGGCCACAGCTTGTTCACTTGCTAAGATTTCTGCCATCGCAGACGCTAGTTTGGACTGGAGAGCCTGAATATCAGTCTCATGGCGGTCTACGGCTTCCTGGGCTTCAGTGTAGCTTCTTTTTAATGTCCGGATCTGCTGCTGAGCTAGGTCTTGTTTGCGTTTTTGGGTCTCCAGCTCTCCTTGTAAATCTTGGTTTAGTCTGTGTAAGCGTTGCCAGGGCACTCGATGCGGTGATGAGGAAGGGGGTGTGGCACTCTTGGAAGAGATTTATGAGAGAGTTTTAGTAATACAACACCTCATCTCCTACAGTACGGAGAACCACATCTCAGGAGCTCCCTGTCATTGTACTCCCTTAAAATCTTTGAAATCCAAGAACCATTCCACTGTGCTTTTTCAGTTTGACGTGAATATGATTACAAACAACAAACTTAAACTGACATGAAAAAACAAATGTGATTGTGTACATAAAGTCAAATACAAACAAACAATGTCCTGTTTAATAAAATCCATTACATCCATTTATTACACATACATACCATGGATTTGGCCAAATATGTTTAACATGCAAAATCAGGTTTGCAAAGGACACACAATGGCAGCATAGACAGACAGAGAGAAAAAGCACAGTGCAAAGCTCCTCAGTCAGTAATGTACCACAAGCCACAAATCCGTCACATAGTATTTACCCGAGAGATGTGAGCCTCCGTAACAACAGTTAGTCCAAATCTCATGCACACCACAACCATGCATATCAGTGTCAGAAAAGCACCAACACCAGTTAGTGAAACACAGTACGTACAACATAACTGTAAGCCAATATGTAAAAGCTCCTATTTCTGTTAGTGTGGACATACCTGCAGCACATAGCCCTCTCTGGCACTCTGCTCTCGTCCCAGTGCATCCTCCAGTTGCTCTTTCAAAAGACTGTTCTGCTTCTGAAGCTGGTCCAGCTCCTTCTGTTTCTGTCCCAACTAAAATGCACAAAGGACATATTATACTTCTTTCTAGGTATTTACGTAGTATTAACTATAACTATTACTGTAACGTAGATCATTATTTCTACATTTTGTTCATTGCAAACTGCAATGTTGATCTGGCATTTCACTTATTGTTTTTAATGTTGAAATATGGCTATGTGACATTTTTAAACCCTACATATGAACTGGAATTTTTTTTTTTAAAATAATCAAATAATTTCAGAGCAGTGGGTGGTGAAAACAAATGGTTGAAACTGGATTACTCAAACGTGCATGAATCCCTCATCATGAATTCATGATGAGGGAACACTGTCATAACATACAAAATAAGTACCCCTTAAAATACAGATACAATTCAAATACCCACAATAGATGTATTCAATGATATTTACCTCTTTGTCGAGCAGCTCAGCCAGCTCATGTGGAGGTAACCGGTCTGAGTTAGTGGATACTGCTAAAGCTGTTGTGATGGGAATTTGTTTCTCTTCTCTTAAAGGGGTGGTCTCTACTTGATGCCATCGCTGTTCAATCTCCTCTTGCACACCTGAACCTTTACTGTCCCTTGTGTCTTTGTTTGATGGGTGATCTATTTCCATTTTGCCTTGGTCTTGGGTCTCGCGCACAGGAGGGCTTGAGTTTACTGTAGATGTAATACTAACAGAATAGGTAGTTGATAAATGCGTTGTTGTAACTCTGTCCTCTGATGTGGACTGTGGTTGGGAAGAGGTAGAGGCAGGAGAAGATACAATAGATGAAGGGGTAGAAGAAGAACTATAGGAAGAATTGGGAGAAAAAGACGAGCTGAGATCTACTGTATCCGCACGTTCCTTTGGGGGCTTTTCAGGCTTCTCCATTTTGAATTCTGTCCAGTCATACGTCTTTGAGCGGCCCTCTCGCCGGCGTTCCCGGACCCGGCTTTTGCGTGGTTCCGAGGGAAGTGCGGAGGAATTGCTGGAGCTGGTCTGATTGTTGAGGTCTGATTTAGGGGTCTCGGAAATCGAGCTTTGCTCAGAATGTGATTGTGAACATGGATCTAACATCACTTTTAAATTATCTTCTGGAAGGGATCTAAAAAAAAGAAAGAACATTATAACTATTAGAACAAGGATAACTTGAGTTTTGCAGGGTTTCAGGTAAATGCTTATAGTTAATAACAAGGTAAGCTTTACAAGGGTACATCCATATTAGATTCTTGCCCACTCAATCAACTTTACTGCCTAGTAGTGTCTTAGTCTATTCATCCAAATTCAATGGGCTAGAACTAGGTCTGATTAATAAGCTGAATGTTATTCAAATAAATTATCAGCTTCAACATTTGTGTTTTTTTCTTTGGGATCTTTCTTATTATATTATATATATATTATAATACCAAATAATTGATACAAACATATTAAAGTCTACACGTCCATATAAAAGTTTGACAACATCCTATTTTAAAATCAGAAAGCAACAAATGTGACATGACTACACGTAACAGTTGTGGCACTGAAAAAAATCATCAAGCATTAACACTTAGACACTTTAGGCAGCGTGTGCAGAGCTAAAGCAGCCATGGCATTTACAAGAATACTTAAAGGTAAGCCTATGTCAGACGCCTGCTTTCACTTTATTTGTGCTATTTCTAGCCCCGCTCCATGTGAGAGTATGTTTGCAGTTAAGTTGTCGCTTTTACTGTAAAGCAGTACAGCAAGTTTTAAAAAGGTGACCTCAGCTAATAGGCTATGTCCATGTGCCTGTGGTGAAGTATCAGTCAGTGAGTAAGGGGAAAATGAGAAGGGACAGGGCTCAAAAAATGACAGAGGTGTCTGTGTGGCGTCCAACAGGAATGCCAGGAATATCACACATTGCTGTTCAGAATGAAGACTGAACAACTTTAAACACAACTGTTTCTAAGGTGTAAGAAAGCAAGTGATGATTTACAAATGGTTACAAATCAGATTCATATTATTGTTTATATTCATACAAAATAACTCTGACATTGTAAAGGTTGGCCTAGTCACACTCATAAAACAGCAATAGTTCAGAACATCCCACTGCAATGCATCAGCCTCTTTTGTTCTTCTTCTTTTGTAAAATGCCATATACTTCAGCTATATAATTTGTTAGTAAGGAATTCATTCAAAACAGTGCAAAATAGCAAAACATTTTCATTTAAGCTGTCAAGAAGGTCTCTTATTAACCCAATAATCCTGCTTTGTAAGTTTAGTTGATTATTCCTCTAACCAAAACGGCAGCCCATTGTTTATAATATATTTGCTGTCCTCATTGATGATAAATTGCTGTAGTGCTGAAATCTGAACATTTCTAAGCGTGTCTGGCACAGCTCACAAGGAGACATTACTCAATGATCACATGACACGGAGAAGGACGAGAAACACGCGGACATAGCTGAGCCATGACATCACCGTTTGAGGAACGGGAGATACAACACACAAGCAATCCAACCTGGGCTTCAACACGGACAGTTTCAGAGAGACGTTTTTCCTGGAAGCAGGTTGAGAATATAAGGAGGAGGAAAGAGAGGTAGCGGAGGAGAGAAATTAGTGAGATGCTATACAAGAGTGTATTATTTGTCTGCAGCAGCGGTTGAGTACAGCTGATCCTCTTTGAGTATTACCGAGTGACATCAGGGGCGATAGTGGGTCGCACATTCTTCATGATGGCCTGAATCCAGTTGCGACGGATTCCAGAGGTCATTGCTGACAGGGTGCATGCTCCCTCTTTACACTGCAAACACACAAGCATGACAAGGGTGAGATACTAGGCAGCTTAAAATACCTGTCTGACATGTTAGCGAAGAATGGATGCTTTTTAAAAGTCAGACAAAATTATTAATATCTATTTAGTTTCCATTTGTTGACAGACTTAAATGCCACATGACAGAAAGATGATTAATTCCTATATAGTTCTGTGTGTAGTGATGACAGACCCTATAGTTGTAGTGAGATACTCGCCATGTAAAAAGCATTGGCACTAAGTAAATACTTTTACACTGCAAATGTTACAATGTCAAGTGTGAGTGCATATTTCTTTCCTCATGTGTTATGTGTGAAACAGTGGCTTTGTTTACATGCACACCAAAATCTGGACCTTTAACATTGTTTAAATAACATGCGAACATCAAAATCTGATGTGAACATGACCAAAAAGGAATTAGATGATTTTGCTCTTCACGTGTCATTTAAATAATCTTATAACTCCAAAGATCTAAATGGATCAGATTTTGATTGCACATGTAACCACAGCCAGTGTATATTACATAGTTTTAGAGTGCAAGTAAAATACGTCACACATGTATTTTGTGGTGATGATGGATGACAATACTATTTGGTTAATTGATAATCATGATTAAATAAATTATATAATCACAAGAAATAATATTGAATACTTGTTTGTGAGTGACGTCAAATTCCAATCTGGCAAAAAAAAAAAAATACTTGAAAGCCATGTAATTTACATTACAAATATTTAAACATTTAAAGGCCATGGATGGGATCAAGCAATCTTTGATGCATGTATGCTTTGCAAATGACAAAACAACAGCTCCACTTGGTCTGCACCAGAGCTGGAGCAGATATAAATACTGCAGTTATTCATTTCTGGTCATCAAACCCATGCAGTTCACAGCCAAAGAGCCAGCCCATCCGCAACTATATTGGACACCTTTAGAAACACTGGGGATTCTCCTATGAGCGAATGTAAACAAAGGGACTGACCTTGTGTCTAGAATACTTTTCATATAGAATGGATCTGACTGGCAGGACTGAAATCTATATGTAGCCAGGAGCAAACCCCTGATGACACCAAATGAATAACGTTGACATTGCAAGCATCTATATATGTCCAGAATTGTGCCAGCAACAAGTGCTAAAAGTGTTTAATGGCCCACTGATTACATGAAGGGGCATATCTACATTAAGAATGATGCATTGCTAAGAAACTGTTACAATGCAGTGTAAATTTGTCTTGATATATGAGTGTTATTGAGTAAACACAAGGGCAAACATGTTGCGTGGAACAGCAGCTCAGAGACAGGACTCAGCTGGAGCAGATTTAGACCAGATCATGAGGCTAGACCTTCGGGATGACAAGGCAGTGACATCCTTCATGACAGACAAAGAATGGTTTCGAAAAGAGAAATGCCAAAACTTGATACTCGGCGTTGCAGAGCTTGTTGTCTAAAGCTATTTGTGGCCTGGCAGCAGACATCAGCTCAGAGAGGTGTAGACAATGAGTTTCACCTTTACATGTGATAAATGTGACTGTGCGTTTGTTGACGTGAAGAATCAATAGCACCCACCAGGATTTGGAAACCGTAATTCCTCTGCACCGGGAACTCTTTAACGTCATAACATGTGGACAGGTCAATCTCACCATCCATCTCTGAAGCCTACAAAAAGCAAAACACAAAATGTAAGAGCGTTATTGTTATTTAATCCAACCAAACTCACTTCCCACAAAATCAACTTACTTCCTCAGCAATGGAATCTTTGTAGTACCTCAGACTCTGATCCGTGAGGACAAACCAGTGTTTCTTCCACTACAAGACAAGCAGATGTTTGTTCACATTTAGAATATGTATTTTAAAAAACTTTTCCATTACAAAAAAGCGAATTACCACTCCATCTTCATACAGCTTTGTCATCCATCCTTTCTTGAAGTTTAGCAGATCTGGCTGAAGAAGGGGCAAAACAAATGCAACGTTAATACGTCTATTAATACATTGAAATATATACAGAACCAATAAAAGATAAAAGACGGTCACAGGTTTGTCTGGTTATTGATGGACAGCAAATCCTGCTTATTGTTTAGATAGCATGTCTCTTGTCATTGTTGAATCACGTATCAAACTTTTAGTGTTATTAAAATCAACTTACATTGTGACAACATAAGGGAGCCTCATCTCACTGGCCTCAATACAAATCACAACAGAAATTAAGTTTTGACAGAGCCAAACATGACATCAATAAAAGTGCCAGTGTAAAAGATTTTTGTACTGATTCCTGCCTTGTACATATACCTGCCATGTGCTAATCAGTGGATACACTTGTTTACATTAAGGGCACATTCACACTTGCAAAAAGACCACATAAAAACTGTGACTAAACCCAAAACCAAACCTGGACTAGACCAAGACTTAACCAAGACAAAATCATGACCAAACCAAGTCTACATCAGGACTAAACTGGACACAAACAATAGCCAAATAATGACAAGTCTGAACGCAGCCTAAGACAACACATCCCTGAACTCTCATGCTCCCGCCTGTAGACCGACTGGCGGGAGCTGGGGCTGACACTGAAACACAAACTGCTGCGCTCTGAAACCAAGCCCCCTAGTCTGTTTATAGACTCCAAACTCAACAATTTACCCAAAAATCCTGCTCGTTCCCAAATACCTTAGTTTTGTTGAGCTTCATGCAGAGGGGCGTCACGGTTTGGCACAGGGTCATTGCGATGGTTAACCTGCCTTCACTTCATATGCTGACAATCAAGGTCTTCACCGCACTGGGAGACATACACACCACTGCGGCTGCTTCTGTGCACCTATTTATAATCAGTCGTAACACTGCTGCTCCTACTGGTGTGTGAGTGTGTGTTTGCATGTGTGTGTGCAGTGAGAGGGGGGGGTAAGGGCAGCTGCACCAACCAAACACTGATCATAGGGCCTGCCAAGCTGATCTCAAGTCAGCTGAAATAACTTCCTTTATCCTTACAAATAACAACACCACTTTCACAAAAAAGTGGTAGCCTTAATAAAGTGTTACCAATAAATGTACAGTATAAACAGATGAACTGGGCTTGGATTCTTTGGCTTCAAACTTACTGTCATTGATGACTCAGTGACTCTGCGATCGAGTGACTTTGCCCTTCTTAAATTGGCATAAGTTGTATTGGACACATCAGGCCCTGAGCGATCTTTTCCAGCATCAAGAGACAAGTCCTGTACAAAAATAAGATTGAAAAAAATTGAAACTTTAATATAATGCTTAATGTTGGTTATTTAGTAGTGTTTGTCTAGTTAGTATTTGCATACATGTTTGTTGACTAAAAGGCGTCTTTCACTGCGGCCTTGTCTCTGGTTTAAGGATGTGGTGGATGGGTCATTGGAGCTGCTGGTGTCCATACATTCCATTTGTTGACATTCTTCAAAATGTTCAATGATTCGCCTTGAAAACACATATAATAGAACTATTTCAAAAATCATTAAGAGTAATAATTACATCAAAAAAATACTATGCAAATAAAGACATTCCCATATTAAATGAAACCTTGCAAGATTGCCTTAAATAAATTTAGCTCAAAGCATCATACAAAAGCATACAATAAATCAGCCAAAAAACAATGTAGCATTTTTAGTTTAAACAAATATTCAGTATTATTTCTAAAAAATCCCCAAAGAAATGCCCTCACACCAAACTTAAGATTTAAGGATCAGAGTTCTATGATGAAAGGTCAGAATCTTGATGGAAAAATGGTTGCATGGTGGATTAAAGGATGGCAATACAATATGTGTTACCTTGCGGTAATGAGGTTTCATCAGGTCTTATGCATGTTTAAAAACACAGAATCTAATGGTCAGTGGTCAATTGATAATGTGCAATGGTCTGTCCCTGGCAGCGGAGATGAAATGAAAGAAAGCAGGAGTCAGCGATGACCAGCAGGGGGCAGCAGTGGGACAAGGTAGAAGGGTTGGGAAAGCTCAGAGAAGCTCCTTTCAGAAGCTCCTGGAAAAAACAGAATGATAAAACTGCTAGCAAAGTTGCAAGCATAAAGGAGAGGTCAGAAGTATTAAAGTAACACGTGCAACTTAAGATTAGAAATCATTATAGTAAACCACTGGTACACTAAAGCAGAGAACAACTTCTGTATCTTTAGCAGCAAATTCTACATTATTTGGATTTAAAATAAATTGGCGGAAATTTACAACCAGTGGCTTATTAATGATTATCAATTAATAACCCTAACCCAGATCCCTCTATCACCAACTGGGTGGCTGGCCATCCCGTACCTGCGCTCCTCCCCAAACAGTCGGGCCACTTCCTCTCTGCCGGGGCTTCGAGTGCGCGCCCTGATCTCCTGCTGCTTTCGGTCAGAACGGAAAGCCTCCCTGTAGGTGAGCCTCCGCGCCCGGGGCACATCTGACAGTACAGCATACTCTCTGCCAGCTCTGCCCACTCTGCCTGTCCCACTGCTAACCGCACCACTGCGCCCCTCCCACACAGGGGCACTGCTGCTGGGCTCAGAGTCCAGAGAACTCTGAGAGGAGCTGATGGTAGAGTAGCTAGGGGAAACTAGGGCACCTGGAGAAGGGAGAGGGTCTTGGGAGGGTTGGTTTGGGGAGGCCAGGGGGTCTGGCTCAGAGTAGTACCTGGGGCTGAGAGCTCCTAAAGAGGAAGAGGACGCTGATGAAGACAGGGGCAGGTTCTGGGGAGGCGGAGGACAGGGCTCAGATTTGGTTTTCTCCAGTGAGAAGTAGCCACTTTCCACTCGTACCTTGCGCCCAGTGTTGACTGTACCAGCATCTGAAACACATGCAGCCAGTGTTAGTAACAGCCTCCACATGTGCAATGTGTTATTATGAGGCTGCCCACCGTCCTGAGAGGTGGTCCTGGGCTCTGGCTGGGTCTGGCTCAGCTGACTGATGCAAGAGGCACTGCGGCTGCAGGGAATGGTGGTCCGGCTCCAGCGGCTCTCCTCCTGCCACAGCGAGGCGCGGCTGGTTGGAACGCGCTCTGCACAGGCTATGCTGCTGGGCACACAAGGGACACTGCCCCCACTGCTGCTGGTCACTGTCACTTTGGCTGGGCCTGGCTCCTGGAGAGGGGTTTGGGTCAGGACAAATGCATGAGAAGAGGGGGGGACACAATGGGAGGTGAGAACAGAGGAGGGCTACAAAAAGGAAATTAAATCAAGAAAAAAATAATGTTGAAATTATATTAAATTTTCATGACTGGAATTTTAATGTGTGATCATATCACAAACACAATAAATAGAATGGTTAATAATGAAGTCTTTGAAAAGCTGCCCTTCCTTTAGTGATTTGGGATCACATGATGATTAGAAAAACAAAAGGGATTTTGTTGAAAGTTATAAAATCGTAGTCCATCACACACCAAGCACAACCCAACATTATTCAAGCCTGAAGGAAGAGAAGGAAAATTTCCAATAAAAAGCAACTCACATGAACTCTCCAGCCACGCAATAGCATACGAACATGCGTGTGGTGGTACAAATCTGATTTCCACAATAAAGTGAATGCTACTTTCTTTTCAGCCACCCTTCACCTGGATTGAGAACTCTTATAATACAAGTAATTCTTAAAGTGAGTGGTTCAAAGCTGTGAGTTTGAAGCAGGATTAAAATAAAGGTTTGGCTGAGCTGAACTCACTGGATGTCCATTCATGTCTTCAATGGAAAAACACTGGCTTGGCGTTAGTCCACCCTGCCAATCACAGAGAATCTATGATGTCAATGTATGCTATTGATGACGAATAATAATAATGTAAAAAATAACTATGTTTTGTTGTACAAATCATTTTATAGTTCACTGAAACTACAAAGTTCAGCAGTCAGTTCAGTGCTCTCTACTGAAAATTCATCTTATTTGCAATACGAGACAGAGAATGATCCTGTCACGTAATTTTGTTGTCATTCTTCATCACATGGTTAAGTTTAAAGGCACTGCCCAAAATGCAAACATATGCCTCTGTACCCGAGTGTGCAGTTGGAGGAGTTTCCAAGCTTATGTCTCAATGGATCAGTAAAACTAGGAGGACAGCTCAATGTGGTCTTGACAGATGTGGAAAATATGAGGTAGACTGAGTATCAGACTGTAATCATTTCAAATCAAATCTTCATCCACATATACATTAGCCAATAGAACCAATAGAATAATAACAGCTATTTCAGTCATTCCCATATAGATGCAGCATATTATGACAAAGCTGTAGTGTGCTTTTTGCCAATGGGATGAAAACGTCCAATTAGGGGGGAGTAGCATGGCAAAAATCTATTTCACAATTTTTTTGGAGTTAGATCACATTCTCGATTTCATCACAATTCATGTGTAGTTTTCTATTCCCTTTAAGAAATGGTCTTTAGCATTTTCTGACACTTCCTTGACACTTCATTGTGATTAGATTTTTAGCAACATATCAGCATCCCAGCCCCGTGCAATGCAATGTTGTTACTTATTGTAAACTTTGACTGGAAAGATGCATAAGACACACAAAAAAAGGCAAAATTTAAATGCCTAAGTTGACAGCCAAGGACACGTAGGTCATTGTGATGTGAGCATCATTTCTGCAAATAAGCCATTTTGTTTTAGCTCCGCGCAGTCCCAGGGAAGAACTTCAGAGACTCCCCAAAAAAGCCTAACAAGGATCAAAATGGGGGCACTGCAAAAAGACCTGTCCACTGAGCTGGGTGGTCAGAATGGGCTAAATTTACTAATATGTTGACAAGATTATGCCATGAAAAGTTGTTTGTATAGAATAAAAATATTTTGCATGGTATTTTAAAGTTGATAGTTTGAATTAAGTTAGGAAGAAGTGGGTGTTTTTAGATGCCATTTCAATAAAGTAAATCAGTATATTCTGTCAATCACACAACTGTCCCCAAAAGAGGAAAAAAAATCTTTGTTAATGAAAACTTGGAAAATGAAAAAACATTGACATAAACCATATAGCTAAACACTGTTGTAGTTACAAATCACATCTACTTTCAATGATTTTATGATGTAATACAATACTCACAATGTGGGGAAATGAAAGAACACAATTTAGATATGCTTTACCTGCTGAGTTGGAGGATCAACCTTTCTCTTTTTCTTCTGGTTTTGCTTATTGGTTCTTGGGTAGACAGTCAGAGCTTCCTGCCACCTGCAAAAGTTGAACAAATGATAATTATTTAGTATGTGCTGAACCAAATTTATTTCAGTCTCTTTTTATCATTTATTATTTGCTCAGGTCTCTGCACTGGCTTTCTGTTGCTCAGATAATACACTTTAAAGCAGCTCTGCTTGTGTACAAGTTTCTCCATGGCCTAGTACCAAAGTACATCTACGACATCAACGTCAAGATTCTGGCATTTCTAATTGTCAATGGTCAGCCGGGGTATTTTTTTACTAGAAAGGTCTACTGCCAGTCCTCTGCCTCCTCTGTCAGTAAAAGCATGTGGTCTAGATTGATCAAATCAACTTATGATTAACCGAACATTTTATGCTTATGTAATATGTTCATAAATGTGCATTTGTCATTTAATAAGTAAGTACACCTCTCCTGTTCAACTCCACCTTACTTCAAGAGATGATCAGTTGAAAAATCTAGCTGTAAACAATGAGCCCATGAGTGATTCTACACAAAAGCATGCATGATACATACAAAGATAATGTGCAGTGGCTTTCAAGTCAATCCATCACCGCTGTGGGTGAGTATAACCATACATACCCATGACTTGTTACTAATGACGAGGGAGTGCTGGACAAATAAATGTGTGGTCAGTTTAACAACACGCCCAGGAAAAACATACATTGGTTTAACACAATTTAAAAAGCAATAATGTTCAGATAAGTGCAAGCTGTCCAGTGGGAATAGTCATGGAAACAAAAGGATCTAGACTAACACATGGGGGCCAGATGATCAGAGGTGTGTGGAGATGCAGCAGGTAGCAGCAGAGTGGGTGTCGTGAGTCACAGACACTAAGAATAGCCGCAACATGGATGCTACTGTCAGGAATGAGAGAGCAGAATTTGTGGTCAGAAACATAGGGATGTTTTAAAAGGCACACTATGTTACTTTTCTGTGGCAGGATAAGTGACTTGCTTGTTTGCATGAGGATGTTATTGCTTTGCTAGAAATGTTGCACGGTATGGTATTATCTAAATCCTTACCTTAGTCTGATTTGAACTTATCATGGAGACAGTAATGGCATCACCAAGTCAAGTTACATATTAGATTTGTGGAGAGGCAACTCAACTTCACAGTAAGAATGCAAGGTATATCTAAGGTATTTTCAAGGAATCAAAATACCTGTATTTGAAACATGGAAAAGAGATCATCTTAATGCTATACTGTGGAACAACTCAGGCATAACAATCACATCTCCATGAAGACAAGCAAGTTGCCTACCCCCTACCAGAAAAGTCTGATAGCATGCCTTTAATTCTGTAAGCATTATATAATAACTCCAATGAATCCCTCTTCATGTACTTGATGTTGAAAGTCTATTTAGTTGGACAATGTCTAGATAAGTGATTTAATGCAACATATAAAATCTGTCAGAGTATGTGTAGTTTAGAATCCTGTAAGTAAATCTGAGAAGAATGTCAAGGAATGTGCAGAGTCACTGGAATACAATTGGAGTGTGTGCACATCTTTACACAGACAGCAGGGGGCAGAGCAGTTTTAGAGACACAGCATTTCCCAACAGTCTAGTTACCGGTCATCTCCTCTCATCTGCTCTGCTACTTTTAACTACACAACAGTAAGTATGCATGTATTAACAATGTATATTACCCATTGATAATTTCTTTGCACTCAGCCCGAATAAAATGCTCTTTGTCTGGCGTGACGATGCAGAGAGAGTTCTTCTGGCCTGTCCTGGACTCTCCGTCGATGACATCCGAGCACTGGTTCATGTTGATGGTACCTTGGGGCAGAGTGCTGGGCTGTAGGGCAGAGAAAAGAGAAACAAAATGCATCAAAATGTGCAAATCGAAGAAGAGGAGGCTGCTTATCTGGGCACATGGTCGGACTGTCTTCGCACACTGCCCACCCACTAGCTATTTCTGTGCCAAGCTTCACACAGCCCACGATGATCCGGCAGGCTGTGCAAAAGGCTGCTAGTGCCGATCTGGTTCATATGTGTTACGTCAAATATTTGCTCACACGTAGAAGTATTGTATAATGATTATATAGGGTGAAACAGGGCTTTCTTAGGAATTTTTATAGGGTGCTGGTAGGTGATTTATATTTGACATTTATGGCCGTCCGTCATTTTTAGAGTTGTCATAAAATATTTGTAGCAACCTCAACGAAGGGTCAGCTGCAGTTCTGAATACGGCTTTTTACCCTGGAGTCAATCTTACACTAGTATAGTGATCATATCAGAGTTTAAAATGGAAATATTGTAGTTCAGGAGTACATGCTTTATTCAATAAGCTTCCGAGCATTAAAAGAGGTGAATTTTTAGTATACTCGAGATACTTTTGCAATCTATAAAAAAAATGTGCCTGGAATTGACTCAGGTATCGCACAACTTTGAAATGATTAAAATTGACCACAAAAGTGCAGTGCAGCATGAAACAACAATTTTGAAAATCTTGTGAATGCTATCTCGCCCCCATCTATTCCAGATATTTTTTTTCTATTTAAGCACAATGTGGTTAACTTATGTCATCTTATCAGTCACAATATCAGTATCAAATCTACAGTGGCGCAATGTAAACTCCCATTTGAGTTAACGTGAATAATTTTTCTAAAGCATTCAAAAAGCATAGTATTTACTGTTTAAACTAGGTTCTCCCTTGAGATATCTCACTTTAAACCCAGTTGTATGTAAATATATACAGCACCTGTCTCCACCTCTATGTAATATATGATGGCAGAGTGTGAGCTTGAAAAGGACTGTCTGTTCCATTTATAAACAGTCCAAGTTCATGGGTTCAGCCAGGAGAGCGGCGCAGTTTAATCTGTCTGATGCCTGCCTGGCTCAGAGGTGTAAAGCCAACTATGCACACTCTGACATGGATGCCATCTGTTAACCATGAGTGAGGGATTTTAACTATAATACAGAGCTGTGTACATTGACTTTTGAGTAAATGTGTGTTTATATAGGCACTGAGCTTTTGTGAGCTGCATGCCTAGTCTGCAATGAATACAAGTTAGTTTTGTCGAGTGAAAAGTCACAATAGTGCACTTTGATGGGTTACTACAATTCAACATTCAAAACAAATTTTTCATACTTAAATTAACCTTTTGCATGCATTTCACTATTGACTTAGACACAGTACTTGTGCTGTATTTACTCTAAGCATTCTTTTGGGTACATCATCATCATTGACACAGGAAAATGCCTTAAGGGCTCTAATAAAACTTGGCTTGGGCTTCTCAAAAAGAAAAACAACCACAATCTATCAAAAATGGTATAAAGGGATTTTCACAGGCCATTTACTTTTTGTGCAATTAAAATGAATATATTCACTATTGCCAATATTCCCTGTATAACACGCTGTAAAACCTGTTAAAATTGTGTTACTTAACCAAACTATGTGGACACTAGAGAAGTCAATAGTTAACTATTTGAGGTAATCTTTCTGTGAGGGGGTTAAAGAGGCTGTTCACTGCTCAATTTTCAGCTTTCTGGCACTCCAGTGAAAAGAGAAAACAGGCTATTACTTCACGACGAAAACAAACAAGTGAACAAGATGGCAGCATGTCGTGACAGGTGGCACAACAACTACCGAAGAGGAGGAAGTTTGGATTGTAGCGCTCTGAAATGGCACCATCGGCAAAGGGCCCTTAGCGCAGAGGTGAGAGGGTCCTACGACAGCCGGGCGTGACAAATAGATGCGGGACAGCTGGGCGAGGGCCTGGCCGGAGAGCAGCGTCAGCTTGTCATGAGAGCCCTGTCAATCTCAGACATGGAGTCAACCCAAGAACTTCAGTTCATGGTGACATAAGAATGGAGATTAAAACTGGAGCGGGTGGAAGGAGGGAGGACTAGTTATGTAGATGAAAAGTTGTGCGGCCATCTGTCTCTGTATACAAAGTGCATGTGCAGGATAAACAGCAAAATATTTCAAATTCTGGGAAGAGTTGTACAAGCTGGTTAAGCCGCCAGTAGAAATAAATCACAGCTTTGATTATAGAGCAGGATAGAGATTGGACGCTCTGTAGGTGGCCTAGGAAAGTCACTAATGCAGTATTCACAAATAGCTCAGAGATATAGAGCTCTACACTAATACAAACACTCTCGGTATATGAGTGGCAAAGGTAGTGAAAGGTAGTGAAGATAACCTTATATTAACATGTGGAAATTTAGCTAAAAATGTTAACAAAGCAGAGCTATTGGTGAATAAATACAATAAACACTACCACATAGTAAAAGGTAAGAGATATATAGAAAAAATGATGATATTGCAATTGTGGTCCAGAAGTTATGCAGAATTAGAATATAAACTAAAACTACAAAAATTGCTTTTTATGCCTTGTGTGTTTTTTTTGTTTTTTACTTTTTTTTCATTATCACCCACCCCTACCACAAAGTCATTTTATTAAAAAACAAAACAAAAAAAGTTCAATTATCCTGTAAAAGTATGTTTATTATCCTGTCTCTATGCATCAACTTCCAATGGCTGAAAAATCTCCACAAATACGTAACTATTGAAGAATTATAAAACTTAGTTGGCTCTTGTGATAACTCTCCAAGACTGCAAACCAAACCTACATCCTGAGTGCAACAGGGAACTGTACTTGTTTCAGACACTGTAGATTGGACCAGTCCCAGTGGATCTTATACCCCCAGACCCAGGCCTCTTTGGACCCTCATCTCTCTGCCACCTAGCACAGTCTTGGTCCCTCTCTCTGGGCACCACTCACCACAATGAGGCCTTTGTGGAACAGCGCCCAGTCACACAATGCAGGATTGTCAGCTGCCACAGTCAACAGAACCACTCCTCCCCTTAACCCTCAACAAGGAAATGACAGGGAGACAAGGGGGTCCAACAAGTGTCCTTTTGTGATCTGTCCATTGGGAAAATAGGAAGGCAGCATAAACTTATTCTTGTCTCTGAAGTTGAGCAGACAATAATGCAGCTACTGTCTCGGTGGGAGCCAATGAGTCGCGATGGAATGAGGGACAAATCAGGAAGTGATCTGGTTTCAGTGGACCAGAAGGATGAGTGCTCTGGGCATCAGCAATCAGCACTGGACACATGCTACACATTTGGGCGAAGACAAGGAGGCTAATATGAACAGTCCAAATCATGCATCATTAGCACTGGTTCTGAATGTACTCATGATGTCAACATGGTATCTAGTAGCAACAGAAGAACACAGCTGTCCATGCTGATGTGGTTTATCTAATCTCATATTGGAAGGATGAGCATTAATGACCAGATCTGGAATTCTAGACTCATTAATTCATTAATGTTCCAAGTGGTGATCACAATCTATTCAAACAACTAATAATTTTTCATGGCTTTATTAACACATTGAAACCTCAAAAGTGCTGCAGTTCACCAAATTTTGCCAAAATAATGGCAACGATTGTGGCTGGGATCAAACCACCAACTCTGCCCGTTGCCCCATTTCTTTGCATTCCTAAGCATACTTTGATTAAGCGCATCCTTTTCCTCAATATTACTTTTGCAAAACAGACTAAAAGAGGAAATTAAAATGATCTTGTTTTTAGAAAATCTAAAACATGTGTTTAATCTTTTATTTTATTGATTCATTATTTTTAACCCATCTGTGAAAGCAGAGAAAATATAGTGGCAGTACTTCAAGTTATTTCAAATGGCGCCACTCCACTAGATTGGCTCTACCAGCGCTTCAGCAATAGTAATTTTACGCTAAAATTATGTATTTTCGTACCCGTGTAACAACACAGAGTAATGCCCGTTTACACATTCGGAAGCCATTTTATTTGGCCTTAGGTCAACTATATACAGTGTGCAATTACAAAGACATGTTATGCATTTGAACATCTCACTTCTGCTATACACTATTTGTATGTTCTGTGATCTCCATCCAGATGTTTTGTAGCATTACATTAGTGTTCATTAGGGAGACGAGCTCTGTTTAGAACATGATCATTAGGAAACCCAGAGGCTGGATACCTTTCACTCCTGGCTTCCTTTAAACTTGGCCATTGGACATCTTAACAAAACATCCCCTTCTCCCTTATGACACAGCAGCAGAAATATTTGCTTCTTTTGGCAGTCGTTTGATGGTCCACTTTCAATTTTTGGTTGCAAAGCGAATTCTCTTCTGCCATCGACGTTCCAGAGACTGTGTTCTGGTGGTGGAAATCAAGAGTGCCGTTAAAATGACTCATTTAGGAATACAATGAAGGATGACAAGGCCTTTGGAGAAACGACTGACTCAATGTGCTTTTCTGCTTATGTTTCAACTCATGTGAGGAGATATGGCATCTTAGTCACAGACCGGGTTTCAAATCCTGCCATTACAAACATCTGTGATTTGATATGAGGTGCCTGCTTGTCTCCTGAAAGCACACTGACAAATTTGTGTTGTGTTGTGTTGCCTCGTGTTCATTTACTTTAGACATGTAACAACAGGATTGACTTGTGCAGTTTCCAAGTCCCTCCATCAAAAGACATTTGACTGCGATCATTGGAGAAGTGAAATCCAGAAATGGAATTGATGAACTGGCATAGCTTCATCTTGACTCATGAAACATGGCCCTGAATCAGGTCTCTTCAACATCATTTGCTCATTGCCGATAACAGCAATTATGCAATAAATCTTTCCTTAGCAACTTAGCACAACAGGCGTAAACAGG